>CAJVPP010000279.1:0-37782 GCA_910592005.1 Funneliformis mosseae | reverse complement strand
TGATGTTATTAGATTAAAATATATTAAGCTCTTAATTTAAGTGAAAAATTTCTCAGAACCTGATTTTCCTAGAAACCCTCCTATATGCAATTCTGTGAAGAAATTTTATAATAGAATGGTTTTCTTTATCATTAAGTACTGTTACTATTTTTTTTTTTTAATCAATTAAGGCTTTTTTTGCAGAACATATTTACTACAAATGATATATTTAACTTGAAAGTCTACCCTTTGCTATTCTTTCTGTAACTCTCTAATTATCTTATAAACATCTAAATAACTTTAACTAACTAAAATTTCTAAATGCTGAAGCTAAGCTTTAATATTATTCTATATTTATGAAATTTCTATCTTATTTAAATTATATACTGACCACAATTATGATGAAAATAAAGGAGATGAATAAATAATATTTTCATTTTAAAGGTATTGACATATAATTATCTTTGAACCATTGGACAACTTCATTTATTTCTGAAGGCATTTCTAGCTTTAATATATTAAATGCCTCTGGAATTTTCTGTGATAGTAAAAATGCTAATGCAAAAAAACATCATAATTTTAAACTAAATTGCTCATCATCAATATATTTAGTAACAAATTTACATAATTAAATTTTCGCTATCTTGACTGATATAAATAAAAAAACATCCCTTATTTGTAACATTAAATAATACATAATATAATGCATTGATCGATGTTAACTCAAAATTAGTTAGAATAATTGAAGGTTGTAAAGTAATATCATTTTCTATTGCAAATTCAATTAATTTTCAAATAAGCATTTATAGATTTCCTCTGATTTGCTTGTTAATAATGAATAGACAAGTAAAAGAATTTTTGAATTTTCACTATCAACAGGTATATAAATAATATATAATTAATGAAATACTATTAAAATAGTCTTAAAGGTACCATCCATTAGCTAAAATGAAGCTTGAAATAAGACTCGAATATTTGCTTGTATAGAAAATAGTAAAATCTGATCATTATCAATTTTACTATTTTTAATTAAAAATGTATTACCATTTAAAGTTAAACGAAATAAATTTAAAATAATAATTTCTTTAGTGTTTGTAGTTAAGCAGGTATTTTTGCTCTTTTAATACAGCTAATTCTTACACAAAAGGTATTAGAAGATGGTATGTAAGGTTGATACTCTTGCAACATATTAGAAGTAATATCTTAAATAATTTGGAAAGGTTTATCTTGTATTATACAAGCTTTTTGTTTAATTTGTCTAATAATTTTGCAACTTTAGCATTATTAGACTGAGATAAATGATTATATTCAACAAATTTTTAAGATAATGAGACCTGTTATAAAAATTTATTATCATACGACCTTTATAATTTTCAAGCTTTTTTTTCACAACACCAATAATAAGTATTCTTTAATTTTTTCTTGTGTTATTAAGTAATCTAAAATATTTATTTTATTTTTTTTTTGAGATAGCATAATTCACATATTTCGTAATTTTCATTCATTTTATAATATTTTTTTGAGAATAAAAGGTATAAAATAAAGTTTATTTTTGATATTTATTAAAATTACACTAATTACGTATGATATATATAATTAACTAACTTTATTTATATTAAGTTACTAATAGAGAAGTGATTATCATCTTTTATATTATTTTAAAAATCAGCTTATACTATTTTAGTATTTAAATTTTATACAATAATATCGATATCATATGCAAAATGATTTTTGAAATTTTGTATTATTTGGGATTTTAGATTTTAAGATATTTGTTTTTAAGATTTTGAACCTTTTAAAATTCTGAGTTTTGAGATTTTGGTCTTTCTATATTTTAGATTTTGAGATTTCATAATATACTTACTTTTTAAGATAAACTTTAAGCTTATTTTTATGATATGATTTCTTTTTTTAAATACATGATTAAGAAAATTATCTTCTAAATTGTCAGAAGAAATATTAGCATTTGCAATTTTTTTATATTTTTTTTCTTAAATAGTTGTTATAATATTTTTTGCTTCATTAATATAATATATTTTTCAATTATTAGTTTCATAATATTGTAATTTTAATTGTAGATCTATTACTAATTAATTATAAATAATAATAAATAATAAAATAATATATAATTAATTTATTTAATTTTATAAATTAATTAACCTATAGTAATAATATAATTAATTCTATCTATTAATGGATAATATTCGAATATTTTTTTCTTTACCAATTTAGCTGCATATTTAATTTTCAATTTATTAAATATTATTATCAATTATATTTTTAATTTTATTTATTAAATAATTATAAATTGAAATACTATATGAAAGTATAGGATATAATTGACCAGTAATAAAATCTGATTCTTTTTTAAAAAGCTAAATAAAAAATTATTTTTTAAATATTTAAAATAATTAAATTAAATATTTTTTATTAATAAATTATAAATCTGTAAAAATTCTTGTAAATCTTTAATACAGTCTTATTCATTATCTAAAAGAATATATTATTAAGATTTTTATTAGATGATACTATATTATGAAGAGCATTTTTAAGTAAAATAGCTCTTTCTAACATTATTTTTGTAAAATTTTAATGAGTTTTAATATCTATTATTAATTCTAATTATTGAAGTTTTAATGCAATACATTATTAAGAAAAACTTTTATGACATTGAGATGAAGCACAAATTTTTATTATTAATTTTCTAAGCTAAGTAATATATTAAATAATTTAATTATTATTAATAAAATTACTTTTAAATTACTTTTTATTAAAAATTAAAAATTTACTTTATATATAATAATTTTTAACTGTTCATCAGTTTCTATTTCTTCATTTAAAATACTTTCATTATTTAGATCTAATACATGAAGATTTTTAAGTATTTTTATACACCTATATTAATAATATGTATAAGACATTTAATATATTGATAATATAAATCAAACTCAATATTTTGTTCATTTAAATTTAAAGAAATTTCTTTTAATATTTTATCTATATTTGATACATTATCACATATGATTGCTAAAATTTAAAATCTAAAATATAAAATTATTAAAATATAAATATAAATTTATATTTTAATTAATTTATATACTTTAGCTAAAAGATTAAATTCATTAAAACTTCTAAAAATTTATTTGCTAAATTTTCTCTAAAATATGAATCTGATAGTTGACAAAAATCTAAAATAATACTTTACATTTGCTAATTATTATTAATTCAACATACTGAAATTCTAATCATTAATTATAAATAAAAATAAATTAGTTGCTTCTTATAATTATTTTATTATATATATTAATATTTAATTATAATAATTAATTTATTAATAAAATAATTACCTATAATATTTGATAAATATTCTCTTTTGTTTGTATAAAAATTACATTTAATTATATCATAAAGTATCTGCTGATGGTATTATTAAATCAAATTTTAAAAAAGATAACATATTTTTAAACCTTTATTCTTCAATAACTGTAAATGATTGATTATCAATTATTATCCAATTAAGTAAATTTTTTCTAAATTCTTGTAATAAAAACTTTTCTTTTTGTATTATTGATTTACTTTTAAGAATACTTTGATGATTATTTCTCATATATTTCCATAATATTGAAGTAGCTTTATCACTAAAATTTTTGCTATTATATAATAAATTTAATTAAAAATTAATTAATATTTAACTCAAATATAAATAAAAATATACTAACTTGCAATAATTGCAATTTTAATGATGTGTTGAAGAATCTAATTTTAAAATATTGATAAATTTTAAAAGTTCTTTTTTTATAAATTAAAGATTCTTCTTATTCATTATCAGAATTAACATTTAATTGAATATCATGATTGCTTTGTGATATAATTAAATTTGAAATAGTTTTTTTAAAATAAAAATAATAAATAATTTTAGAATAATTATTCAAAATGATACTAAATCACAAGCCTTTTTATCTATTCAACATAAGTAAAAAATTTTAAAAAAAAATCACTAGGTAATTCTTTTTAAGAAATAAATCATAAAGACTAATTCCTTTAAAAATAATATCTTTAAAAGTATTTTTCTTTGAAGAAAAATATTTCCAAAGTGATTTTTAAAGATTTGCACTTCTGAAGGTATTATTCTTAAAAGAAATAGCCTCAGAGGTATTTTTCTTTAAAGAAAATGTTTCTAAAAGTATTTTTCTAAGAAAAAAATGTTTTAAAGACGTTTTTTTTTAAAGAAAATACCTCTGAAAATGCAAATCTTTAGAACTTATCTTAAAGGTATTTTCCTTTAAAATTTTCAATAAAAAAATATCTTTAGATGTGATTCCTTCAAAGGAAAAGTTACAGAGACAAATCCCTTCAAAAAAATCATTTTAGAAATGAATTCTTTTAAAGAAATTATTCTGAAAGTAAATTCTTCAAGAAAATCGCTTCAAAAGTGAAATTTTTCAAGAAAATTATTTTAAAAGTAAAATCCTTCAAGAAAATTATTCCAAAAATAAAATTCTTTATAAAAATCATTTTGAATATAAAATCCTTCAAGAAAATCACTTTAAAGCGAATTTTTTCAAGAAAAATGTTCTGAAAGTGAATTTTTTTAAGAAAAATACTCCAAAAGTGAATTTTTTTAAAGAAAATACATCAAAAATGAACTTCTTTAAGAAAAATACTTCAAAAATGAAATTCTTCAAGAAAAATCATTCTAAAAGTGAATTCCTTTAAAAAAATGCTACTGGATGTATTTTTCTTCAAAAAAATGTCATTAGAATCATTTTTCTTTAAAGGAAATGTTACTAAAATAATTTTTCTTCAAAGAAAATATTATTAGGGTTATTTTTTCAAAAAAAAATTATTAGAGTCATTTTTCTTTAAATAAATGCCATTAGAGTAGTTTTTCTTCAAAAAAATTTGCCTTTTTATTTATTTTCTTCAAAAAAGAAAATATAAGCTAAGAAACTAAGCTACAGCACAAGCTAAGTTACAATATAAGCTGGCTTACAAGTAGTTTAACTTATGTAAAGCTCTATTAACAATTAAGTTTTTTATATCTTTGAAATGATGCATGAATTTTAACTACTAATTTTCTTAATTAAAATTATAATAATATTATTAATAATTATTATAAATTAAAATAAAAATAAAAATTTTATTTTTTCAAATACTTTCATATTTTGACTATTTTTTATATTTCTAATAAATTTTCTTTTTTTTTCTGATCAACTCCTTTTAATATAAAAGAGCTTCTTGAGTAACTAAATTAATAATATAGGTTAAATATCATATATATTAGTCTTCAAAATTAAAAGTTATATTATCATTCAAAAAATAACTTTCTAAATAAGTGAATACAGTATTCATATTATATGTACTATCAGATGTAATACTTAATGTTTATTAAAAATATTATTTGTTAATTAAAATATACTTATTTTTTATTTTTTTTTTTAACGATATGGCACTGTTAGTAACTTTATTAAATTTATATATAAGGAAATACAAAGTAAATCAAAAATAAATCTATGCTAAGTACTAGCTATCCCCTGTAGTTATATTACAAACCCGTTTGAATTGACCTATCATTATCTTTCCCCTTCATCAATTCCACTAAATATATACTTAATGAAAATTAATATTAGCAAGGAAAGATAAAGAAAATGTCAGTGTCTATCTAAAAATCTGAGAACGTGTAGCCAAATTTGTTTGTAAGGTGTATTCAAGTTTTTCAGTTAAAAGAGGGCTTGATGTCTGTCTGTGAGACAGGGGTAAACTGGCACTTCATTTATGCTTGTTTTGTTTAGTGATGCCCATTGAACACTCTTTGGCATTTATTAAGTTGCAACGGTATTTTCAGACGTTATCGTATAGCTTTTGGTAAAATATACTTATTTTTTTATTAATATAAATAAATTAAAAATTTAACTTTTGTAATATTTCATATTTTTTTAAGATTTTATAAAATATATATGAAATATTTTTACCAGAATGAAATTCTTCAAAATGATAAAAATTAAGAAGGATTTTTTTAAATTTCTAATCTTTTATAATCCAATATGCTATAATTTCAAGAAATGAAATTTGATTTTTAGAAGTCTAATAGTCAAGAATAAATAATTTTACCTGATACTTCTTATAATTATTTTTTAATATTAATTTTTTTATCATTATATGCTTTTATAATATTATTATACATAATATTAGCATAATATATTTTAGTTTCAAAATTAAGTCTTTTAATCATTGTTTGAAAAAATGTATTTTTAACAATAATAAAAGATTAATCATCTATAATTATTCATTTAGTTAAAACTAATCTTTTTATATAAATATCTATTATTATAAATTATTAAATTATTAAATTTTATTATTTATAATTAATATAATTAAATTAATAAAAATAAATATACATATTAAGAAATCTTTTTTATTAACATATTTAACCATTAGCCTTTTAACTTTTAAAAATAAATGTGAATGTTTCTTTTAAGATAAATTTTTAATGTTGAAGTTAATTCATCTTTAGGAATTTTATAAATTATATTTAAAAAAAATTAAATTAATTTTTATAATATTTTAATTATATTTATTACTAAAAATTTAAATTTTATCTGCAATAATTATAGTGATATTTGTTGCTTTCTTTATTTAAAGTATAATTACTGTAAATTATAGATCTCTATATTTTTTATTTTTATAATTAGATCTCTTATTTTAGATATTTTAATTAGGATTCTCTATATTTTAAATGGATTTTTTATTTAAAAATTCTTCATCATTATCATAATATGATTCATTTTCATTTTATTAAAATTTTTTTAATAATAAAATTATAAAAAAATTAAAAGATAAATTAAAGTATTAGATAATTTTTTATGATATTTATAATGTTGTGATAAGCTAATAAAGTAACAAAGCAAGTAATAAAAACTAATAAAGCCAAATAATTAATTAAGTTATAAGTTAAATAGTTAAGTATAATAAAGTTAAATAGTAAAAGATCAAGTAGAAATAAAGATAAATGATATTTTTAATAAATTTAAGTTAAGTGATAAAATTATTAAAGCTAATTAGTAAATTATATGATAAAATTTGATAGAGTCAAGTAGTAAAAAGCTAAGTAGCTAAGTAAATAAAATTATATTGCAAATTAATTCATAAAGTTAAGTGGCTAAGATATTAAAGCTAAGTAGCAAATTTATATGATAAAATTTAATAGATTCAAGTAATAAAAAGTTAAGTGACAAAACTAGTAAAGCTAAATTGTAAAATTGACTTATAAAGCTAAGTAATAAAATTATATAACAAAATTTGATAAGTCAAAATAAGTAGTAAAGCTAGCTAAAATTAATTGCAATATCAAATAAAAAATAATCAATATGAATATTTTATTTAAAAAAAATAGTCCAAATATTTAACAATTTCACATTCCATAGCTTTCTACAGTATAATTTTTATTGTTTAATGATAATTTTTATTTATTTAGAATGATTAAATTTACTATTTCAAATAAACTATAAAAAAATTATTTATTTGCAATAATTGAAATTATCATTCTAAAAGAATAATAATAAAATCGTTCATTTAGAATGATTAAATTATCATTTTAAATGAACAATAAGAAAATAGTTTAATTAGAATGATTAAATTATCATTTAAAATAAACGATAAAGAATTATTCATTTAGAATGATTAAATTTATCATTTAAATGAACAATAAGAAAATTATCATTTTAAAAACAATAAGAAAATCATTCATTTTAAATATTTGAAATTATCATTTTAAACAAATGATAAGAAAATCATTCAATTAGAATGATAATTTAATCATTCTAAATGAATAATAGTTTAATCATTCTAAACGAATGATAAGAAAATCTTTTAATTAGAATGATTAAATTATTATTATAAATAAATGATAATAGAATTATTTATTTAAAATAATTAAATTATCATTCTAAATGAATGATGAAAGGATTAAATTTATTATTTTAAAAGAATAATAAGAAAATTGCTCATTTGGAATAAATCATCTGAAATTTTGGAATAATTCAAAATTTCAGTTTAGTTCAGATTTTTTAGTTCAGATTAAATTTATAATAAGAAAAATTCTGAATTGAACCAAAAATTTTCAGATTATTTTTTTGCAATCTGAAACAACTGAAGTTGATCTAAACTGAAATTTTTGAATTAATCTGAATTGTTCAAAGCTTTAATAATTAATAAATAAAATTGCTGGCAAATTTGTAGGTAAAACAATTAAAGGGATAATGTGATATTAATTAAAAGTTTATTTCTTTATTAAAAATAATTTAAATTTATTTTAGATTTAATAAAATATTTACTATTTTATTAATTTTATATTTTATTTATTTATAGATGATTTGTAATAAAAATGATGAAAATTATAAAAAAAAAAATTTTTTAATATTAAATTTTAATTTTTCATATTAATATATAAAGTAAATTCTATTTTTTACTTTGAAATATTTATTAATATTTATTATACTATTTATATAATTATTTGTTATCATTATATTTTATTATATTTATTATAATTTATAATGAATGTATTATTTTTATATATAGTATATAATTAAACTATTTTACAAATATGGATTGTACTGATTATATAAATATTTTAATAATTTACGATATGTATAATTATTAATTAAATAACTATTTAGTCTAACCGAAGTGTTAAACATATTATGTTGCTTTAGATGTATAAATTAATGATGATCAATTTGAACCATGCTTAAATTGCTTAATGAAGATCCTTTTTTTTTCTGACTAAAAATTAAACAAAATTCCAAAACCTATCGCGTGGTATAATAATTTTGCTTTAAAGAACTTTTAACATTAGTTTCAAACATAGTAGAAATTAACCAATCTTGGGGGATGGTGCTGAAACGTTGCCTTTTTTATCTTTTTTATTAACCGACCGACCGACATTTGACAATAAAATTTATTTGTGATTTCCATTGTACTGTAACATGCCAATATTTATTAAATGTATATCGAACTAATTATTTAATTATTTAGAGGAATATTAGCCATACTTTTTACAAACAAATGAATTATCGTATTTAGCATTTGATTTCATAGGATACACATGTTTCGAGATTAAATTTAAACCTTTAAACACTTAATACTTCTTTTTATAGAGCTACCCGTAGAAAACTATCCACTCAAGTTTATTAAAATATTTTTGTCAGATTTCAAATGTTTGAAAATACAAACTAATGAGAATATTTTTTAACCAGTCCACATTACACAATAATGTTTCGGATGTTCTGAGTAAGGGTTAAATCACATGATAATCAATAAACCTGTTACAATTACGGAATTTAAGTTATTGCGTATTTACCTTGCCAAGAGAAATGTTTTACAAACTTAGATCCGAGTATGCACCTTAAAATGTGCCAGTTTAAATCAAATCAACCAATCATAATCAAATATGTAATCTCATCCTAAACAAAAAGAGTATTTCAAGAAATTTGAAACTTTACGATATATGGTACGTTATTGTAAGTATAAGATGTGAACAGATGTGGAAAAAAAAAATAATTGCGATTACAAACCAGAGGTGAGACCTAAATAAAGAGCGTAGTCCTTTTTTTTAAAAATATAATTTCCATTCTTGGTAAATGATAATTACTTTTTTTAATTAAAAAAAAAAAAATAAAGATCAAGTAATCTCATCAACTTCGACGAGTAGTACAAACTAAATTAAAAAAACCATGCGATAGGTGCGGGTAGTTTCGGCTTTTCCGAAATTGGTAAAGTGATGTAATCAATCTCGGAAGAATCTTTGAGTAGTAAGTAAAAAAAAGCGGTTCTTTCTGAATAATTGTGCAAATAAGATCAGATAATATATTATTATAAATATTAAACATATTTGAATCATTTTTATCGATTCATTAATGTCCGCTCTACCACACTCTTTAATTAAGTAGATATCCATCACAATCAAAATGCCAACATATTCAGTAACCACAATCTTTTATATTATATTACAATCAATAAGCCTCTTATTGTTATTATACTTAATTTTTTCAATATTGACGACAAAAGCACATTTTACCAAATGGACCATGTTTCAAATGCTTCTTTCAGCATTCGGAAATGGGTTGTCTGCTTTACCACCGATAATTATGTATGGGGATGATTTGAGTGATCGAGCATTCGAATCTTCAGTTTGCATTATATCAAGCAAACTTGCAAACTTCACATTATATCCTTTAGAATTCTTTGCGTTAACGATCGCATTTTATTTATGGCACGCGTTAGTCAAGAAAAGACTTGACATCGAAAAGAGAACCTTGATTTATTTTTCTGGAGCGATTTGGGGGTTTACCATTATATATAACATATTTGAAATGGCTCGTTCAAGTCAAAAAGAAAATTGGGGTGTCAGAACTTCGTTGTTGAATTGCAAAAAAACATTTAGTATGCAGAACGTTTTTGGATTTTTAATACCAGCATCCATTCTAGTTTTTATCACGATAATCATGATATGTAAGAAATCATCTAAATCGATTTTTCAACTTTTTCATAAGATGAAATTTTTTTAACATTTTTATTTTATCTCGAATATTTTAGGTCATTCATCGATTATCTTGTATGAGCGTTGGAAAAATTTCAATCATAACATGAATAGAACAACAGCGATTAAATTAGGACATGCAGTTCGTATTTACATTATGTGTATAACCATCATAATACTTTCTTTACTCTACATTATCCCACGAATCTTTCATTCGAATTCTTTATTGACAACAGTAAGCTCTTTTGCTTCAGCAAGCATGTAAGTATAGCTACACGATTTTGTTTTTTATTTATTTTTTTTAAAAAAAAAAATATTTATTAAGATAACTTTTTTTTTTTGTTCTTCCTCCACAAGTGGGATAGTGACATTTTTAATCTTCGGAACAAACAGAAAAGCAGCATTATTTCTTCCATTTTTTTATTATGTTCCTCCAGACAAAACAGGAAACGAATTATTGCAAGATGGCGAAAAGGAAAATACTTTCAATGTTTAAGATATCTAAAACTTTATCCCTTATTAATTTAAAAAAAAAAAAAAAAATACTAGAAAAATAACCAAAACGATAGATGTGAAAATTATTATTGTATATCAATCAATTTTAAACCTTAAAGTCAAACATTCTTTTTTTTTTTTTTTTTCGAGTAAAGATTCATTGATTATGACTTTACAAAGGATATCTGTATCATGATCGGCTATTCTTATTAATGTTGTTCATTTGACGGAATGTGCCGATACTAACTTAAAATGTTAATAATAAATCAAAGTCGAACGGGCCACAAAAAAGTAACTACTGATAAATCGACCGGGCCACAAAAAGCAACTACTGTAACTATAATTTTTACGTGACCATGTCAATCAAAAGGAAATTTATGCGCATTGAAGCGTCAATACAAATTTCTAAATAATAATTATTTTATAGATTTTATATATACAATATATGTGTAAACTTTGCTAGTAAAAAAAAAAAAAAACAAAAAAATTTATATATCTATCTGTTTTGCCTGATAACAATGAAATGTGTTAGCAAGAGGTTAATTTTTTTTTTAATATATGTACAAAATGATTTTTCTATTAAAGGATTTATGTGAGATGGATTTTCTCGGAGGTTAGGGTTGTACTAGTATTCTAATATGATTTATTGCTTAGTTTATCCAACTCGGATGTTGATTACTTCTTTAACTAACCCTTATAACGATATTAATATCATCTTGAGAAATAAAGGATTTGTTTAATTCGTCTATCTGAATTTCTTGTATATGTGGAGTGCCTGGTGGAACGTAATAAAATGGAAGGAAGATCGCTGCCTTTCTTTCTGTTCCAAATATGAGGAACAAATATGTCCCTCTAAATCAAAAAAAAAAAAAACAGGTTAGTACTCAAAAAATCAATAAAAGACATTCTTCTCGATAAATGGTAACTCACATTAAAGCCGAATTTATACTAGCAATTTTGATGATTTTAAATTTGGTAACCATGTATTCATCACCTACCAAAATTCGAGGGATGAATAACAAAAGTAGCCAAATTATAAACATGAAACACCAAGCGCACAAACGTACGGCCTCTCCCAATCTAATCGCGGTTGTTCTATTCATGCGATTTCTCCAATTCATCCAACGTCTCCATAAAATTACGGTTGAGTGACCTTGAATAAGGAAGGATGCAACAAGTTTAGTAAATCAAATCCTTAAAAATCAAACACATGAAACCAATAAATGATGAGCTCACATGTCATCAATAATGTAAAAAAGGCCAGGATGATCGAAGATATGTAGTACCCAATGAAGGAATCATGATTATCACTGAGCTTACAACTCAAACTGGTGGGTTTAACATTCCAATTCTTATCATGACTAGCCGATTTTAATAACATTCCGTTATAAATGGTTGTACTAATCCAAATCATAATGGAAATAGGTAGAGAAAACCTATTTTCAAAATCTATCCTCATGGTGTATAAAGCGTGCCATAAATAAAATGCCAAAGCGATAGAAAAAAATTCTAGGGGGTATAGGAAATACAATGAAACTTTTTGCATTATTATACATAAAGGATTTTCAAATGCTCGAGCCATTAAATTATTTCCGTAAATTATTATCGGTGGAAGACTGGTGAACCCATACATAAACGCTGACACACATAATTGCAACAATGTCCATTTTAAAAAGAAGGATTTGGATTTTATAATGACCACCATTAGGCATGATAATAAAAAGAGACTCATCGATTGTAATGAGATATAAACCACCGCTAACGTTGAATATTTTACCATTGCGTGATAACCCATATGTCAAAAAAAAAAAATGGGAGGCAATGGAAGGGAAAGTTATATTTATAAATACGATATCAAAGCTTATGATTCCTTTTAAAGAGCTTTATTTTAAATAAAGAAAACTTGGAGTTTTTCGCGTCACGCATGAAAAAAAGAAAGTGAAAGTGAAAGAAATCGGTTAATAAAAAAAAAAAAAAAAAAATAACGAAAAATGAACCTTAATACTCGAGAGTAAAAAAAGTTTTGATGTAATTTTGCAGTATTGTTTCATATAAAAGAAAGTTGAAAGTGAATAGTTTTACACAACGAATCAAAAACTTATTCAATAATCAAAAAAAAAATAAATGATCATCATTGCCTTTTACCTACATCATAATAATTTATTTTACTATTTGTTTATTCTCTCATATTGGATTGCTGTGCCATTATCACCCGACTTTCAAATTTCCAAATCAAGTTGATTTTCGAAAGGAAAATAAGAAGTATTGATTTGAGTATAATCGAGATGATTTTATTTATTAAATGTTTGAAAGTAAGTCACGTTAACCAAAATAATAAAGTTGTATTAATTAGAAAGGTTGGAATGCCAAGTTGATAATGTCACACATCTTATATAGATTTCCGAAGATCCTTCTTGTGGGAGCACGAATGATTATTGGTTACAAAAAGATGGGAGGGAAAAATCTGGAAAGTTTGTTTGCAAAACAAATATTCTTACCATTTAAATGACAAAGCAGGTTAAAGCTCATGTGCGATAATTAATGCGCCTTAATTGAAAAACAACAAAAAAAAAAAAAAAAAATAACAGATTTGTTCTCTTGATCGGGAAAGTGAATAAATTGTCGAGAAATTAAATGTTTCGTCGGCGTAAAATTATTTGTAATTTTTTTTTTTTTTCAAAGAAGATAAATATATAAATGATTATTTGTCGGAAAATTTATTGTCCTATAAGAATTGCGAACGTCATAAATTGAGAATTCTAAGATTCCATTAAATTATATTATATAATTCAATTGTTTTACAAAGAAAATCTCCAATTATGGTTAGATCCTTGTTTGTTTGATTGACTCAAATCACCATTTGATATCTCTTTAACGTTATTTTTATTATGAAAGCAATTGGGAAACCAATCTCTCCAAGTTGATTAGGGTGACATAAACATTTAAATATTAGGCGTCAAGTGACTTGAATATTTTGTGATGCATCACGAAGAACATACCAATCATTCGTGGGGATGAGTGTAATTCAGAATGTTATGCTTCTATTATTTACATCAGCAAAATAAACATTCCTTATAATTTTTTTTAATAAATATAGTGTTTTTGTTGTCAATTCTTCCTTTCTCGTTCTAAATTTACCAAATCAAATGCATGAAAAAAAAAAATCATTGAAAAAAAATTTGGCGTTTTTTATTAAAGTTTTACAAACAATGCGAATCAAGTAAAATTAAACCAAACGTATCACCGATTACCATAAAAAAATTAAACCGTTTTAATAGCCAAAATTGCGTTTTTAAATTCGAATGAAAACGATGTTCCCCCCCTTTTTTTTTTCATAAACCTTCCTTTTTTTCAAAAGAATCTCTTAAATGATACACAGTTACGGGAAGTATCTTCTCTAAAACGCTTTGTTTATATTACGCTGGGGATATGCAATAAATATAATGGATTTCATGTATTTCATGTTTGAGATTCACAGGAAAATAAAACTTTAATATAATCTGTGATAGTCAAAACTATTGAGTTTTCACATGATCGACGGTTCGATCTACTAAAAACAAATAACGAAGGAGCTAAGCCACGAAATAGATCAATCTAGATCCTTAACAATAACAAAACCGATTACATTGAAATTATCATAATGGTAATGATATTCCAAATTTCATAAACATCTTTATTGATTCCGAAAATTAAATACGAAATGAGATTAGAGAAAAGAATTATATCGAAAAAAAAATTATTAACTATAATCGAATCTTCTGAGAGAAGAAAAAGGAAAACGAAATAAAAAAAAAAAATTAAATCTTATTGTAATTAAATTATACAATAAATCGATTAGCGAGTATGTACTTGCATTAGCTTAATGTTGAATGTCCTCGTAGTAACAAAGACAAATTAATTATCATATGTGTGTGTCTTTATAATAACCCAAAATAAGTTTCGATTTTTTTTTGAAAAATTAAGATATTTTCGTTATTGCGAATTAAAATATTTTTTTTTTTTTGCGTAGTATAAAAAAAAATGAAATAAAATAAAATAAATAAATAAATTTGAATATTAAATAAAAAAAGGATTTTTTTTTTTTTTCTTTAAATCTTTTTCGAGTACCATCGAAATGATTTAAAGTAGACCTTGAAATCTTCAAACTCTGGTCGAATATAATCGTAGATGGTGTCGTAAGTCTCATCAGAAACTCCCCAAGCTGAAGTGAATAATAATTTAAAGGCGTTGAAAGACATAAAATAATATGCAACCATCTAAACAGGCAGATAGTAAAGCGAATTTTTAATTTTTTTTTTTTTTTACTAAACCGTAAAGTAAAACGAACGTAAATCATTACACACCATTTCGCCCAATTGGCCCGCCCAATTTCCTAATGGAATATTTTCTTCTTCAAAGTGAACTTCTGATAACTCTTGACAATTTTTTAAAAGTTGTGGAACGTAGGTTTCGGGATGAGGGTTGATTCCTTTAGCTTCGAGTCCGGAATTTGCTAAAATAAGATGATATGTATAAAATAAATAACTTAATTATTTCGTACGAGACGGGAATTAACAAAAAAAAAAAAAAAAAAAAAATTCAATGTAACACAACTTAAATTGTGTCTTGTTTTGCATATTTTATTGTCAAATGTCAGGTTTTTTTTTTTTTTTTTTTTTTTTTTTTTTAATTTTTTAATTTTAATTTTTATTTTTATTTTATAGAAAAGTTTACCTAATTCCATTATTTTCGCGAACTTTGGACCCGAGTTTTGATAATCAACAACATAATCAAAAATCTCCACCCATCCACCTATTTGAACTTTAAATTAAATCTTTGATCACACGATTAAAATTAAAAAAATGGATCAAAAAGCCCCTTACCAAGTTTAGTCACGCGTATCATTTCTCGGGTGTAGTATTCCCATTGTTTATTTATCACATTATTTCCTAAAAATCCTTGAAACACGAAATCAAAAGTCTCAATTGGGAATGGAAGGCCGTCGTTTAAATTATGCTGTAGGAAAGCAACATTTTGTGGGATATGGTTGACATCAGGAAATATGGGGGACATATCTATGCCAATGAACGAGGAATTTGGATATTCATTGGCCATGTCTAATAACCACCGCCCGGTTCCGCATCCTACATCCAAGACTTTCGCCCCTCCAGATTTTAGTAAATCGTGCACTGGGGATGAAAAGATACGTTTCCAGACAAACTTTAAAATGTTATGCTGCAAATTCAATCTTTCAGCTGTAACCGAAAAATAAATAAATAAATAAATAATATAAAATAAAGTAAATAAGAAATTAACAAATTAACATCATGTCTACGTATTGTCATTGCCTCGAATAAATTTATTAGTATACCTTCTTTCTCGTCATTTGGGAGTAAATAAGTTACATCTGTTTGATTATGATATCTTCTTCCTTTAACATAACGAAACGAATCCAAGATGCTTTTGGTATTATCTAATTTAAGTGGATCTGAAGAATCAAATTCTTTGATGACATTAACATTTTTCATATTATTTAAAATACAAAAAAAAATAAATAAAATAAAGGAAACGGAAATAAAGGTAAAAGGGAGAGGTGAACAATTATCGGAAAATAAATGTGTAGATTATCGAAATAATCGAAAGGAATTAAAAAAAAAATGAAGGATTGTGAAAATAAGTTGGAAGATAATTAAATAATAAAGGTCTATGATGAAGAGAAGAAAAAAAAAAAGAGCAAGAAAAAGAGCTCGTTATTTAATATCAAAAAATTGATCTACAATCGATTTTAATTTTAATCTCAAAAATAAACCTACTTATTCTCTTTATAGATTAATCAGTTTCTCATTTAGAAGCCCGTGCACTACAATTTTCATCTTTGGAAATGAACTGTGTATTTATTTTTTTTATTTTTATTTTTTTTGAATTCTATTTGCTTACATATTATTTTATTTATTTTTTAAAAAAAAAAAAATTACAAAATAAAATGATTTTCCGGTCATTTCGCAGAGAGACGACGGAATAACCCATTAAAGGCAGGTCACGATAACTCACGATAACGTAATAATTTATAATCGATACAATCACTTGGTCTTAAATTCGAATTCCCGAAACTTCTTTTAAAATTCGTAAATAAATAAATATATATATAGATTTTAAACGCCGAAAGTAAATATAGGAATTTCATATGGGTCCTGTTGACAAGGACAAGGATCCCGTTTAATTTTCGGAATTGGTCAAGCCACCAAACTTAATTCTGCATAGCTTTTATCGTTTCAGTATTTACCGATATTTTTTTTTATTTCACGATGTGAAAAATAGATTATAAATTTGGTTAAATTAAAAAGTTCCTATTGTAATCAATATAACCATAATTGTTTAACAAGTTGGAAAGAAAAGTAACAGGGGGGTTTGATGGAATCATCCAGACTACTCACAAAATATATTATTAATTAATGGTCCTGCAACTTATCGTGTTATCACGAAATTTTTCAAGAGAACAATATTAACTACAAAAGTATTAAGTTATACGTTTCATTTAATTCGCGTCACAATTCGAATTATAGAAATGCTCATGACATAAACAACTAACACCAAACGTTATTTCATTTAAACAATTGTAAATTCATGGATTAAAAATTTTGGTTGGTAGAAAATCGATTTGTTGAATAAATATTTATTTTTTTGTATTTTTTTTTTTAATTATATAATCTCTTTGGTGCGACTTTGATCGAATCCAAACCAGTTTTGAAACTAGTCTCTAAATTTCCAAAATAAGCGCACTTCATATAAGATTAAGTCGCGACAATCAAATGTCCGTGTAAAAAAAAATCATGAGATTTCGGCAAAACGTGGGAAAATGAAAAAAAAAAAACTCGGAAGAAGGACATTTATGAACCCTTTAGAACTTCACCCCATTTTCTGCAAATTTTGTAAAGATTATTTTCAATATTTGGTTAAGCCGAGCAAGTTAATTTAGTCATAATAGCCGTGATATCATTGCAACACGGTAATTGAAATAGAAATAATCTTAACAGATTAAAAAACCACATTCGGGTGATAAAGGTAATGGTAACGATAAGTTTCAATTGATGAGATGAATGGTAATATGATAATCTAACATGAGCCTTCTCATTTCCTTCCAGATATTCAAGAAAAAAAAAAAAAAAAAAAAAAAAAAAAAGTGCGTTTTGAATACAACATTTATCCAAGTCGCGAAAGCCGGTCAATCTTAATTCCATTCAACACGTCCCTACCCATAAAAAGAAGTCAATATATTCTTGCTTTAATCAATAAAGACTCGGGTGTCACCCTTTAATGCATGTACGCAAATAAATATAACGTTCGGGTCATTTGATCAAGTGTTACAAATTGCCTTTATTTCTTGATTTTTTATGAACTTTATATTAAATTATCGGAGTAACCAATTATTCATATACGAATCACGCGAATTAGCACACTTACTAAAGAATCGAAGAAAGTAATGAAATGGAATCCCTATTAGTCCATAAATTTCCTTGATATTCATTCACTTGACTTTATTGATTAACTTTTTATACGGCGTTGCATATTTTTTTTTTCCCCATCAAGTGCTGACATAATGACTTATATAATTTGAGCTTATGATTTAATTTAAAGAAATGTCCGACTATTTTTTAAAGAAAAGATCAGAATCCAACTTGTTTTATTTTAAAGTTAATGGCGTACAATCCCATCTATTACGGAACCAAATTCATTTGTGAAATCATGAGTCACTAACATGTTATCATTCCTTGAAATCCACATTTGTATAACATAATAAAATCTTTAGATCTATAAATCTTTTCAAAGTAGATAATAACGCCAATAACCCGCACATGTGATCTAATTTAGGGAATGTTCATCGCGATCGATCCATAATAATTTTTTTTTTTTTTTTTTCTTGCTAACTCGAAGAGATCAGGTTATTATGTATCTATTCGTCATCTTTCACAAGGAATGGCATTATTCTTTCGTGTAAAATATTGTTTAAGCTTAGATGGTATATTAATTATAATGATAGATCGTAAGCGTAGGTATTACATTTTAATATTAAATATATTAATTACCGTTAAGCCTATTTATAAACCTCGAACGCATTAATCTTTAATAAATTCCATTTTAAAAGATGTTCGTGCACAAAATTACGAGTTTTTTTATATATATATCTCTCTCGTTTAGATTCCCAAAATAGCTATCTGTTTTTTCAGAGACATGGTTTTTATGAATTCTTGGTCCTTGTGCGCATATCGTACCACGACCCCGGGCATTTGTTTATGTCCCCGGTGCCTGAATCCAATCATGTACTTTAAATTAATTTCCATCTAAGGATAATATTCCGAATGGGAAATTTTTCTTGCATAATTGGCTAAGGCGATGTCCGAAGAAAATATTCTGATCAATCCTGGTTTCTAAATTATTTATCTATTTTTTTAAACTACTTTTAATAAATTGTGAATGGCAGTCTTAAAATTCTTAATATTTCCTTGAACAAATTTTGCGAATCTTAAAGACGTTTCGTTTCAAAATACAGGACTCCGTTTCTAAACCGCCTTTACCATTAATTACTATGTATGTTAACGAACCGACGACACGTTTGAAAGGTAGAAACCTTAATTTAAATTAATAAATTAATGGTGAAATACCCAGAATTTTAATTTTAACTTTTGGATGGTCCTCCTTGTGATTTTTCGTGATTTCTGATTGGTAATCGAAAGAGAGCATTAAACAATAGTTTCACAATATATATCAATTTCCACCTATTATCATTAATTACCATATCCAACCATATACACGCTTGATAGGTATAAATCTCATTTTAAATAATTAAGCTTCCAAAAAAAAAAAAATAAATTGCGTGATTTTTTGTGATTTATAATTGGTAATATCAAAGGATTCCTATATAACCGATATTTGTTTGAAATTTTGAAATTTTGACCTTTCTGTTTAAATTCGAATCAATCATAATTTTAATGAAATATGAAATAACTTATATGAAAGAGGCCAAGAAAATTTTAATGTCGTAATCCTGTTAAAATTATGCGACGCTCATAAATGATTAAGGGCAAGTAACATTTGGTCAGAGAAAAGTGGAAGATAAAGCTTATTAAAACAATGGTTTCATGTAACACCCGGAGATCCTCGAATTTATTTCATTCTAAACTAAAAACTTTAAAAATTTTCACTCATTCCAAACAGTTTTTATAACTTTTTTTTTTCAAATCCTTTTCAGCTCTTCTTTTGTCGTTTCATAGGTTTTGAACAGTGTTTTCTTCTATCTTTTGGAATATGAAATTTCTTATTCTGAACAATTTTTGTTTTTGCGTATTTCTATTTCATTGCTCATATTTTTTATCAAGGTGATCACAATAAATTTTGCGTACAGCATATTGGATGTGACAGAATCAGTCGTAGTTTATGCATTCTAGTAAGTCGAAATTACCAGAGTACTTCAAAAGATGTAGTTTGAAGGTGAAAGATTTGATGGAGTTGGTGGAGTTGGTGACGACGACTAGTAATAATGTTTCTTTAAACTAAATTTGCAGTTTGTTATTAAATATAACTTCCAAAGTTGAATTTTTATATAAAGATTACTTGATTCAAATCATGCTTACTAATCGTAGAAAGCATTTTTTGATGTAAAACTTGGCGCCTAATGATAAGATTTTTCAATATATCAAAAGGGGGAAAATTCCATGATTAGATTTAAAGTTCCAAATTATCCATGACATGTTTTTGTATATTTTGTCGATCGAGTTCTAAGATCATCTAACGTTTTTCTTCCACCTTTGATAATCCTTCAATTATTTTGTTTGTATTGCTGTGTTCAAAATATTAAAATTTCGTCACGTGCGCGTATAAATACAATTTCCAAAATCACAACTAAAGTTTCTACTGCTATATTCTTTTCCCATGCGTCTTAATATACTAAACTCCATTGAACGTTACAACTGTTTTATAATGAATCAAGAATTCATCCAAAAATCATTGGAATGCATTCCACGTAAATAATTATGATATAACTTGATAAATGCAATACTTAGTTTTCGTGGTTGAGTTAAGAAACTGCATCTGATAAACGTAAAAACTTAATAATCCCAATTATTGAAAAAGACATTGATGAAATCTTTCATCGCGGAACCTAATTATAAAAACGCAATTTTTTCCGGTGTAAGATTTCTTTATAAAATATTTTTATGATCTATGATTCTTTAAGGTAACTTGAGAATATTCTTTCAACTTATCATCTGTTTTCTTCAGCGTTTAAATAAGTGCTTTTCAATAAGGTGCAGGTTCCAATGAAATTACGTCTATAATCCTTGAGAAATTTGTTTAAATCGTCCTAAGTAATCTAACTTCCCGGTTGCATTATTAGCGAAATCCTCATCAGTTGTTGTTGTTAATTATTCAGGCGAAACTGAAAGTTCAATAGACTAAATGTTTCGGATTTAAGAAAGTGGTTCCTCCTGTAACACTAGATTTGTATCTGTTTTTGTCGTGGTACTTTACTAGAAATATCTAATAATAATAAGCCTCGATCTGATGCATTTGACAAGTGGTACGCCAATCTGACTTTAATTCCGTAGAGTCCAAGGAAATGTTTAAGTTTAGAAAGGAAACATGGAAATTAGAATCAGAACCATCCGGTTGAAAGGTATATACTAATAATTAAAAAATAAAAAATTATTATCATTATTTACTCTCGCGTGGTTTAATCATTTATTTAATTTAATATGATTTGATGAAATACATTTCAGTTTCCTTTTTACGAAGTGAAAAGTTTGTAAGGAGTAAGTGGATAATCTCTATTATTGCTAATAAAATTTGAGCAATAAACAAAAAAAAAAAATGCGTTAAAATTTTAGTGAGTCCACAACAACTCGACAAATTTGACTTCTTTGATATGAAATTAAAGCTCTCACTGATAACGTTTATTTATTTTATTTTTTTTTTTTATTAAACGTAAAATTTTCGTCAGAGAATTTCATATCTTGTAAAACAATTTTTTCGTGGTTTTTACTTTGGTACAATACCTATATCCTTATTCTGCGTCGTGGGTAGATTTCTTTATGTGTTATACTTATATTTTAATAACAAAAAAATCAAACAATTTCAATGCAAGAAATATCGTCCTATTTCCAAGTGTTGTTCCAAGAAATTGTAACTCTTTAAAATCAAAGTAAAATTTTAATAATTATCGTCCTCACACACGAAATTAATTTTAATCGGTATGTACATGTATGCATAAGGAATATTTGCCCCATGAGATTTCATGAGAATTTCGGTAATTGATATCATTTACGGTTAAACTCTTGAAACTTGAAAGTTCTAAAATTTAATTCCAGAGTTTATGAATAAAATGGACGGTTTTTTTCATACGATTTCTTTACGTAAATTTTTCAGAGCCAAAAAAATTTTAACCCTTTTCCATTGTTATAGACAAGCGCTCATATTTGCAAGAAAATGATAGGCGGTACTTTTTGCTGTCCTCGAAGTGGAGGAGATAAATTATCGCATGCATAGGTGTCTTACACTCTTGAAATTAAGCTAAGTTTTGTTGCATTTTGTGACCGACCAATTAGTTTTATATTTCGTTGTTTTTTTCACGTGATGCGAAAAAAAACGCACTGCCGGGCTTGTCCCTTTAATAAATTAATAAATGTGCAACAATGCAATGTACCCGGCAAATCAGATGATTTTTTGGAAAACTTGCCATCTAAAGGCAAATTAAATGATTTTACAAATTTACAAATTGGGTTTGGTTCATGTATCAAGTATGATTTTGTTTCTTGATTCGGTTACACCATTCAAGTTTTATAAAAATGTAAACCTTCCAATCCTGAACCTTTTTCACTTCATTCATCGACATGAGTCAAACCTGTCATTGTTATAGTTGTAACGTTCCTGGTCATTCGTTACAAAAACCTTTCCCATCAAACAATGAGGATAAACAAAATCTCATCTTACAAATTTGTAAAAGGATTTTTGAAGCTATTCAGCATAAGCATACATCGACAGAAATTTCTTATAATGGAAAAGAAATGGAACATAAACAAATTAACAACGTTACCGAGGTGGAAAATTGTATTAATGAGGAATTCAGTCAACTTAGGGATAACGATAAAATACTAAATTATGAGATAAAAAAGCTCTTAATCGGTATTTGGAAGATTGAGTTCAAATGGATTAAATCTAATGTTAATCCTTTGGTTAAATGTCTTTTGGAAATTTCAATGAAATGGTATGACCCTTTCGTTAATTATATTCATTTAAAAGATGAACAAAAGAGGTTGGGTTGGAAAGCTTACACTGATAAACATGTGAAGGAGGGTGAGTTAAAGAAATACCTTTTAGAAAATCTAGAAAAATATCTTCCCGGACTTGAATATTTATTTGAATATTCTTGGCTTGCAATTGATGATGGTAATAATTATCATGAGGGTGATCTCATCTTTGCTTCAGATGTTGGTATTTTTGTCGTTGTTGGAGTTAAATGGTTGGATGTAAATTCGGGACCTGCTGCGAAGAAATCTATTGAAAAGGAGGTTAGAAAGTTTAAAGATTTGGCCGAAAAGAAATTCAAAGGAAAATACATTGCGATCATGGGAGCAACGTTTATAAATAACCCCGACGAAGATTCGCTAGTAAATTCTACGCTCGAGTTTATTGAAAACGATAAAATCATTGCACAAATTCTTCCAGAAATTCATCAAACTCGCTCAAAATCAAAAACAACTCTAATTACACAAGGTAATTCGTTTACTTTATGTCTTTCATATATTATCTTCATAATTATTAAAAAAAAAAAAAAAAAAAAAAAAAAATTTTTTTTTTTAATTTAGAACAAGAGTCTAGCGGATGGTTATATGGTAGTTTAACTGGTCTTGCTACAATTGCAGCAGCAGGTTTTATAATTGTTCAATCATTGTCAAAAAGAAATAACGAGTAAAACGTTTAATAAGTGATTATTTATTAAATTAGAACTAAAATTCTGTTTATGATTTTGACAAAATTGAATCGACAATAAATAAGTCTCAGTTTTCATGTTTTTTTTTTTAAATCAAATGGAATTTGACAATGTCCTCCGAGAGGAGAATACGATTAACACAGGAAATTCACTAATGTTACTTTCTTGCCTTAAGATTTCTTATTTTTTTTTGACGGTATTCCACGTGACTCGTGAAACATCACTTGAACAAAATTCTTTGATTGGCGTAGCATCGAAGATAAAAAAAAACGTATCGGCTATGATAATACACATTCGTAGGAACAAGAATCGATACATTTGCATATATTAGCCCTTCCGGAGAATTAGGAGGAAATGTCGATTGACGAGATTTGCTCATTAATATCACCGAAAGCAAGGAATACGAATGATAAGGTTTGAAGCTGATCGTAATAAATTAGTTCTTATTATTCTAATCGTTTGATAATTTGATGCTTGATATATTTAATCAAATTACAATCAACAAATAATGATTTTAGAAACAAGTATGTATCTACTTTGTGAAATCAAGAAAGAACAGTTACAAACATACGTGATTTTAAAAGGAATAAGGATCATATTAAAAGCAATACTATGTTTCTCAACCTTATCATGCTATTATTAAATGATAATAATTTATAAAATTCTTAATACCTTAAGAGAAATATCTATAAAAATCGACTCACGTGACATAATATTCCGAGTGTTGGATTATGACCTTATATAACCTATAGGACTTTATAAATCATTAAATCCAAAATTAAACTGTATATTTATAAAACTTTAAAATTAATTATGCATTGTTAAAATTTAAATTTTTATTTATAATATATTTATAATTTTATACATTAGCAAATATTTCATTCGAATTTAAAAATGAAGGATATTCTAAAGAAGATTCAATTAAAGAACTTAAGATCCGTTTGGCTATTTCATCATCAGCAGGATGTATTTCATGACCTCCTAAATTAAAATCATTATTCCATTCTTCTGATAAAAAATTTCATCATCTTGATTTTCAAATTGATTTTCATGATTTTCTAATTCTATCTACTTTAATTATTTGATTCTATTTCTATCATTATTAATTTCCATTTCATTATTACATACATCAAGAATTTGAACCATTCTAAAAAACAAAAAGAAAAAAAATATGTTAATAAAAAAACATTTACCTATGTGTGCTTTTACAGAAATTATGTTAATATGATTGCATTACAAAATTCTAATCAACAGTCTTTTTTTTAATTAAATAATAGTCTTACTATATATTTAGAGTGGAGAGTCTAAACTGTTTCTAAAAAGAAATATATATATATATATATATACAGTATATTGGCTATTAATTTTTTTTAAAAAATAAGTTCTGAATATAAAGAATTTAAATTATCCCAAAAAGAAATTAGATAAATAATTTGACAGTTAATAAAAATAAAATAATAAAACTATTTCTATTTTTATAAAAATATATTATTAGTAAATATAAAAAATAATAAGATTTTAGTAACAGATATTTTAAAATTTTTTTTAGATTTCAGCATAGCTAATAAGACAAGAACAAATAAAATAAAAAAAATATGAAATAAAATTAATAAAATAGAAACAAAAAAAAAAACACTAAAAATCTATTTTTAAATCTGATTTTATAAGAAATTTGTATATAGAAATATATATAGAAATAATACATTTTTAATATTTATAAATAAAGTATAAAATAAATATAATTATTATATATATAATTAAGGAAAAAGATAAAATTACAAATATATAAAATATATAAATTAGTATATTATATATATAATTTATATATACAAATTTATATATATTATCAATCATTGGATAAATTTGGTCATATGATGATCAAAATTTTTAATTAGTAATGATCAACATATTACATTATCGATTTTATATGAAAATCATCAAATAGCTAAAGTTTCATATACAATAAAAAATTATTGAGTGGCTAATTAAAAATGTGACCTAGTTACGAATTAAAAAAGAATATTTTTAAAAATAGGTATATTGTTAGAATGCATTTTTCATGTTTAGTTTAAAAGGATCTCAGTTATAAAGTTATTCATAAAACTTACGTATAAAATTTTAAATTCTGAAATGTCTTTAAACGAAACATACAAAAATGTTCTAAAAGCTTCACTTTTAGGAATATCAAGCATTTTACTAAAAGGAAGTGAAGAATATTATCTTTTTGATAATGAAAATACAGTTACTGAAGCCATATATGATAATTTTGAAACTGAAATTGAACAAGTTACTATTTCTTTGGATGAAGAATATTTAAAAAAAGTTATTGATATAGAAGATACAAGTGAAATAGATAGTAGTATATCTGATAATAATGATTCAATTTTAGAAATAGATTCAGAAAATGATAATATAATTATTGAATAAAAAGCATCTAAAAATTTAATACAGTATTATTGTTGATAAGATCGATAGGTATATTAAAAGATATAAAAATTCAAAAAGTTTTCGAACATTATGGCAATTTTATAGTATATATCAAATAGATAGAGAAAGTATTATCGAAGTAAATAGTGTGTTAAAGCGGCTAGATATTTGTAGTTATTATTTTAATAATGATCAAAAAATTCTTCATGATCCAGCTTTAAACAATTAAAAGACATGAGTCAAAATATACTTCAACGAAGAAGGTGTTTATTTTGTGAAAACTTTATTATTTTTTTACACAAAGCACAGGATGTGAGAAACATTTGTGAAAGATAATTAAAAGGAATATTTAAGTAGTCTGTAATAGTTAATTTAATTGTAATGCGTTAGAACTATTCAATTCTTTATGTAAACATGCTTTTGATAAAATTAAAAATCCTTGATATATATATTGTAATTATTATAAATACGAGAAAAAACATTTTTACATTAGATTAGAAAGAGATCGAGAAACATTATCATGTAAAAAAAAGGGAGATTATGAGAATATAAAAAAAAAATTAAAAATGTTAGCTAATTGATTTCTACATATTGCAAATAATAAAATTTTGAATATCAAAAAAATATTCTTATAGCAATTTTGTCACAAATTAGTCTATTTTTTAATTCAAAAAATAAATCTTTAATGGCATCACAGCCAGACATATCTAATACATCTGATAAACCTCTTTATTCTAATCACAGTACTTCAATTTATTTTATATTAAGAACAGCAATGAAATTAAATCAAATCCTATTAAATTTCAAGAAGAGAAGTTAGATGAGAAAAAATATAAAGAAATCAGCTGAGAAATGTGAAAAAAATTATGGCAATCATACAAATATTTTAAAAAAGATATAAATAAATTACAAACTTCAGAAAGCCTTAATAATTATATCAGTGTATTTCCCAGATGTTTAGTATATTTTTTTGAGTCTATGCTTACAATAATATTAGAAAAAAAGATCACAGAATTCAATCGAAAATGACTTCTAAAAAATAAATCATTAAAGAAACTAGATTCACAAAAAATTAACCATCTTCTTTCTTTATTAATCTTAGCTCTAATTAATTTTACATTTTTATACTTAAATTTATAACTATTAAATATATTAGCTTCGTTATGTCAATGACTAAAATTATTATTTTCATTGCATGATCTCTTAACCAATGTTCTATTATTAATCATACAAATAGACATGAATAAAGATTGAAAAAAACACAGATAAAAGTGCAGACCCTTTTAAATGGTTATTAACTGAAAATAATGTCTTTAATTTAACTGTAATTAATAATATCAATTTTAAAAAAAGAAGCTTCTAATTTGAAAATATATGATGTAACTCGAGATATATCACATGCTATATTAAGAATAGTATTTCAGTTTTATTACCAGAAATTATTAGTGAAAAACTAGAACCAACATGAGAGCTAAATATCAATACACAAATCTTTAGAACATCAAAAGAAATGCATGATATTATTTTCAAAATAAATGAAATTATTGTAAGTTTATTGGCATTTTAATACGATAAAAGATAAGTATTAGAATATAATAAAATTAATCTTACAGCAATAAATTCAGAAATATTAAGGCAAACAGAGTTTGGTTGTAATCTTCTACCTTTAAATGTAGTTATATTGAAATCAAGCGAATCTTTAAATAATGATAATGAAATTTTATATGCTACAGAAATGTATAGAAAAGATTTTTCCTTAGATGAAAATAATTTTTTAGATATTTGTGCAGACAAGGCAATATTTAGACAATTAATTAAATGTTATAATAAATTAAAAAATATACAGCCTATCCTTAGTCAGTAGCACACCTCGAAGGCCATGATGAGTACCTTGATTACATTATTCTCAAGTTATAAAATATACGATTTGACTACAACTTTAGGTGTAAAATTTTTAGATAAACTCGCAGCTGCTATTGACTACTGATCTATAAGAAGAGTTTTAGGACTAATCTGGGTTGCGGTTAGAGCAGCCATCAATATATACTTATAAAAAAGCAAGGTTAAAATTAAAAAGATATTATCTTATCCTGCAAATGAGAGAATATGCTTAAGAATATGGTACTTATATTATGAATGGTTTACAATATAAAAAACTCATCTTATCAGAATATATTGTGAAAATTATAAATTATAAAAATTTGGATTAGCAGCTTTTGCTCTATTTTTTCCTGCCATAGAAAAAGTAATAACGCCACTTCTGTTACACATTTTCTTATAAATTTAAAAAAATATTCACTACTAAAAAAAAACTTTGTCTTTGTGCTTCTATAAATTTAACAAGAAAAAGATATTATCCTACTTTTAATGAAGTATTAGAAACTCATGGCGTTGCTTATATTAAGCAGAATATTACTAGAAATTCGTGTGATCAAGAAAACTTAGAGTTACAAATTAAAGCAATTCAAGAAGAAAGAATTGAATAGATACATTATTAAATGAAATTCTAGATACTTACATATATCAATGAAAGGATTGTAACATAAATAATCATATTGAACTATTATGAAAATTAGTGCATGATTTATTAGAAGCATTTAAAATGGATAATCCTATTAACCATGACCTTTTCAAAAAAAACTCTCCATCCAATTGAACCAATAAGAACTAATAAGAATAAACCAAGCATATATAAATAGATTGAAGAAGATCAAGAAAATTTATCAGCAAGAAGTAATAAAAACTGAAGCAATTAATACTAAAGGGAGGAGGATATTGTCAGTAATGAAAACTAAAATTTCAGATTTGTCAAAAAACAAAAAATCAAAAAAGAATACTATACCAAAAAAATAATGAGAATCAATCATCTGATATATTACTTATTCAATCTAATGAACAAGATCTTCAGTCAGTTAAAGATAATTTAAAAAAAAAAGTACTGAATTAGATAACCAAGAAAATGTTGAAAATGAGTCTTAATTAAAATGCCAAAAAACTATAACAACTAAAGAAGAAAAACAAATCTTAAGTTGCTTATTACAAAAGGAAATAGTATTCACAAAAGTCAAAATTAATGAAGTTTTAAGTAAACTGTCACAAGAATGGAATATTCAGCATATTAAAAGGTATTGGAATAATAATATTAGATATAAAAAGAAAAGTAAATATGTAATACCTTTTTTCTAAACCAATTAAAAGGTAATAAAATCGATTTGTAATATTGAGAAAGTGTATTTCTACTACAAAAAAAATGTTTTTACTTATATAAAAAAAATTAAGTGTGTAAACTAACTTTATAAAATAAAGTAAACGTTACTAGCATATCTTTTTACATATATTTTAGCTACTATTAACATTTAACAACTTGAAATTAAAAAAGGATCTTGAGAAAAAAGACCAAAATAATGAAAAAAATTTGAATATTTTGAATTTAGATTTTTAATTAATCAATGTTTAAAAAAAAAAAAAGAATTTAATACTTAAAATAAAAGTCAGAAATTGATTTTCTATAATAAAATTATGATGTATTCTTATGTTTAAATAAGTTATCATTGAATGAAGTTTTAAAGATTAATATTACACAAAATTTTAACAATTAGTAAATTAGTGTAACTGGATTTGTCTGGTGAGTGATAAATCTTTTTTCTTATAATTAATTAGTATAATAAATTCATTTATATTAGTATCTTAATTATAATAAATAAATTTTTATTAAATTATATATAAAGATAATTTCTATAATTACTTTAAATTTTAATTGAATTATAACTTAATTATGTTATAAGTATATTTTAATTGTGTTATAAGTAGTAATTCAATTATACTATTTTTTTTAATTATGATATCCATCTTTATATATTGTCAGTATTGAAAATTTGTTCTAGAAAAATGATTTATAAAGTCATTAGATTTAATTTTATGTAGATCATATTAAAGAAGATCTTGATCAATGTATTGCATTAGAAAATCAGGCTAATTATTTAATTTGAAGGATTTACAAAATTCATCTGATTTGCCTGTTTCTTCTATATTTTCTATACAGTCTGTTATTCTATTTTTCTTGTAATTTCTTTAACGTCTGTAACTTATTTTATTTCCTTTTATTATTTTTATAGTTTATATTATTTTTATTATTTTATTATATTTAAGTATATTTTTATTGAAATATATATATCTATATTTAGTTAATTTATAACGTAGCAAGTAGTTAGCTATAGCAAATTAATTTTGTATAAATAGAATAACTTTTTGCTTAAGTTGTAAATTAACTCATTAGTAAGTTTCATACGAGTTTCAAGTTATAAATAAAGGAATCAATTTAAATCCATACAAACTACTTTTTCCTTTAATATTGTCCTTCACCTATGATTATTGTGATATCTTACACTCACTTGCTATTGAGTTCATCATTATGAGTTCAATTAAATATCTTAAATTCTGACGTAATAAATTGCTAAGTTGATTCAAGTATAACGGATACCTGTAGGACTTAGAGAAAATCCTAAGATCAGAAACTTCAACGTGTAGAATCAACTACTGCAGTCACTCAACTAGATATTAAGATAAATGAAAATAAACCCAGTGATAATGTAAAACTATTTTTAATAGTTAAAGTTATAAGCAATAAAATTTAATAATTTATTATTTATAAATTTAATTTTATTAACTAGTATAAATTTATGAATTAAATTAAATATATAATTTTTAGTTTTCATTATTTTTAAGAATAAATTCATTTATAATTATAAAAATAAGAATAGAGTATTTAAATTAAATAAAAGTTTAGTAGAATTAAAAATAGTTTAAAAGATTTATTAAATCTTATAAAAAACTTAAAAAAATTATTTATTAAATAAGTTTAATTTAGTAAATAATTATTAATATATACTATATATTAATTTTGATTCTATTAGTACTATTAATTTTAGATAATCACTACTATCTTTATCATCTTTAATATAAGCTTAATGTAAAATATTTTTTAGGTATTTTATAGTAATTTTTAATTCTATTAATCTTTAACTATATAATATATAAACTATTTTATTATATATTAATATATACATTATTTTTTTTTATATTTTATTTAATTATTATATTTGTTTAAATTTAAAGCAAAGAAGAATAAGATTATTAATTTTTTTTGATAAACTATTTTATTAGTATTGTAATTATCAAAATCTATATTTTATAAATATATAATATTTTATAAGCTTGATAGCTTCAACAAGAGTTATATTTACTTAATACATTTTTGCTACTTATTATTAAGAATATTTATTTTAAGAATCTTCATATTTGTTATATTATTTTTTTTCTTTTTATATTATTATTTTTTCCATTATTTTATATTTTTTTTTCAAAATATTTCATAATATCTTTTTTTATTATTTTATTTTATTAATTTTTATTAACTTATTTTTCATATTTGTTATAGTTTCTTATTTTTTCTTTATCTTTTTCTATTATTAATTTTTTCATTATTATTATTAATTTTATTTTTATTAATATTATTATTTATAGTTATTTTTCATTATTATAATTTATTATAATTTCTAATATTAATTCTAATTCCTATTTTTCATTATTACTATTTCTCATTTTTTCATTATTATTATACCTATTTTTATAGTTATTATTATTTACTTATTAATATTATTTAAATTTTATATTATTCTTTATTGTTGTTCCTTTTATTCTTTCTCATTTATTTTTATTATTACTATTATTCTTTCTTATTTATTATTGTTATCTTTATTATTAATTTTTAATTATTATTATTATTTTCAATATTCTTCATCATTATATTTTTATTAAGTATTTATTTTTTTTATTTTAGATTATTATTTTTCTTTTATCTTGTTATAATATTATTTTTTTCTTTTTATCATATTTTTTTTTATTTTTTTTTAAATTTTCTGTTTAATTATTTTAAAATCATTTTTTTAATTATTATTATTTTTATTATTTTTTTTCTAATATTTTTATTCTTTATAAAATAATCAATTATTAATATTTTTAAAATATATTAATAAATATATTACTTTAACATAATATTTCATTTTTATTATAAAGTTGAGTTATATAAATAACTGATTTATATAATTTTTTTAAAAATGTAATAGTTCTATAATATTTTATTATAATAAAATAATTTTATAAAAATAAAAAATACAAATTATAAAAAATTATAAAAATCTTGTTGAGAATAATTTAAGACTAATCTAAAAAAACTGATCTTATATTCTCTTATAATTAAACTTACCTAAATTAAGAATATTACTTTTTTTAAAAATGATATATAAAATAAAAATAGAAGAATATGATTATTATTACAGTCAACTCTTGATATGACAAATTTTTTAAACAAATATAATAAAAATACTCTTATTATAGTAAATTGGCTAATCAAATCTCTTAAAATCTTCATTATAGCCTTATGTAATGCAGATCATCTATAAATAAAAATAAAATCATTGAACTTTAAAATCCTAAAACTTTTTTTTTACACATTATAAAGAGAAAACAATCTGTAATAATAATATTATAGATAATGAAGAATAAAATTTACAGTTTCAAATCTCTAATTAACTAAAAAAATTTTGAGCTTTAGGTATTTAAAAATTGACAATTTTCTTATAAAATGCTTAAATTTCAAATATACAATTTGTCATATAATATTAATTTTGTCAAATGAAATGAATGTTCTCATATAAAAATTTGTAACATAATATTAATTATTTTTTTTTTTAGATTTTTAAACCTTAAAATTCTTTTAAGCATACTTTGCTTTAACAAAATAAAGCTATATTGAAAAATGCAAACTGGAATAAGAAAGGAAAATTTGTTATAAAGCTTAGTAAGTATTATTTATATATTGCTTAATTTATTTATAAAAATAATATATTAAATAAATTTTTTTTTAGAATTGAGAGTAATACAGAAATAGATATGTTAGAAGAACAATTAGAAATAGATTTGAATAATATTTTTAGTGAAATAGATTGAGAAAATGATAATATAAGTGATTGGAAAAGTGATATTGATTTAAAATTAAAATAAAATATATAGGATAAATTTTTGAAGGTAGATTTTAGATTAAAGTGAAGACTGAATGCTAAATTAGAAAAGAAAAAATGCAGTCCTTATAAAGTAAAATAAAACACTAAAGTTAACTTATTATGACAAATGAAGACTAGTGGCTTATAGACAAAAGTAGCAAAGGGAACCTGAAAATTAGAAAGATTTTTTAGCCAGCAAGATAAATCAATGTAAGAAAGTTTTCAAGATAAAAAAGAAGAAATCTTTATGCTTGTCTGGCTAACAGAAAATATGATTTTAAATTTGAAAAAAAATTTAAAGAAAAATTTTAATAGATATTAGTAAAAGAATATATTAAGAAAAGGATTATATTTGAATATCTTATATATTTGTTAAATAGAGAGAAGAAAATAAAGGCAAGTATGGATGTGATAAATATGATATATGTTAATAATAGCAAATCAAAAGCTACTTGGATTTAGCAAATAGCAAAATATTAGTGCATTAATAATGTTCTGCCTTCATCTCATTGGGAAAAATATCAGAAGGTCAGCAGGATTTTTGATGATAAACATATTGCTAAAATATTTTATAAGTGAATTTAAAAAATAAAAGTTATATAACTTCATATCAATTTAAAGAATTTGTTCAAGATATATTATTATTGAAAATAGGTATTAATAAGAATACAATTAGTATAAGTATTGTAAGAAAATGGTTAAATATATTTGGATACTATTATCAACAACAAAACAAGTAATATATTATGATAGGCATAAGAAAGAAGGTGTTGTAAAATATAAAAAAGTGTTTTTATTAAAAATGGCTAAACTTGAAAATATATGATAATATATAAAGAAGACAATATGAAGAAAGTTGGTCTTTCATTAATTCTAGAACTAAAAAAACATATATTAATAATCTATGATAAATGCATTTTCTACTTAAATAATGAAAAATATGAAATATGAGCTAAATCAAGTAAATTACCATTACGCAAAAAAGATAATAAAAAATTAATTATGATATGTGAATTTTTAATTGAAGTTTATAGAAGATTTAAACTAACTATTAAGCAAATTAAAAGCTATTCTAATATTCAAAAGAAGCATAAGTATATTTAAAATTAGGAAAAAATGATAAAGAATATTAGATAGCTGAACATCTTATTGAGCAAGTTAAATATAAAGTTATTTTTATATTTGAAACCTTATTTTCAAATTGTGTTAAAGTATTTGCTTTTGATGATAGTTCAAATTATTCTGCATTTGCTTCTGATGCATTAGTTGCAAAAAAGATGAATATTAGATCTAATGAAAATGTATCAAAGATGTATAATACTTTTTGAAGTTTAAATAATGAAAGATAAAGCATAAATTCTTCTAATAGTCAACTAAAAAGTAAAAAATAAGTTTTGAATAAACAGAGATTGTGAAAAAAAAATATAATAGAAAAATGCAAATTATGTAAAAGTAAAATTAATGATTTTTTACATATAGATTATTATGAAAAACAGATTATAACTTTTTAACTAAATTTTTTAGCTTAAAAATCTGTATTAGTTAAAACAACTGAAAATGCTGATCACATTTGTGTATTTTTTCCAAAATTTCATTGTAAGTTAAACTTTATTGAACGTTATTAAAGAGCAGCTAAATGATATACACAAAATAATTATAATTATACATGAAATAGATTACAAGAAATAGTTTCTTATGCTTTAAATTCTATAGATTTAATAACTATTTGTAGATTTGCAAGAAAGACATGACAATACATAGATTTATATAGACATGAAATTACAGATAAGTTAGCAGAATATATTACTAAGAAATATAAATTATACAGAAAAATTCCTAAAAATGTATTAGAAAAATTAAATAAAACAAATTAAATAACAATATTTTTTTTTAATTTTAAAAGTTTTTTTATAATCAATAAATCTATAATTTTGATATTAAATTATGTGTAATTTTATCACCTACTTGTTTTGATTGGATAAAGGTCATATGATATATTTATGATCGGTAAAAATATTTGAACTGTTTAATTTTTAGATAATCTGCATTATAGCAAAACTAAGATTTAGAACATAGAGTTCATTATAATAAGAGTTAACTGTACTCTAAAAATTTGACTAATAGGATTCCAATCATACTATAGTATAAATTTGATTAATCTTATTAAATATAAAAGAAGAGTTATAAGAGAATTTATAATTAGATGATATAAAATTTTCTTTTTTTAAATCTAAATTAATATTGACAATTTTTTTTAAATCTGGCTGAAACTAGTATCAATTTATCTAAATTTATAAGTAGTTTCAAATATAAAATATATAAAAGAAGAATAAGTGATATTTGTAAGAAAGATTTTAAATTTGCTATGTATAAAGTTGAAAAGATAATTAGAAATAATTTCTTTAATAAAAATAAAAAAGATATAGTATTATATGTTAAAAGTCTAATATTCTAGCCTTTTAATTTTAGAATCTTATATATTAGTAATGAATTTCAAATGATTTTTTGACTATTAAATATTTATGTTCATTTTATAGTAAATAATAAAAACATCTAAATATTATAGAAATCTTTCTAGTTAGCATTATATTTAGATTTTATTTTTATAAAAAGAATATTAAGTATGATATACAATTAGAAATAATATTATATTAGTCAAAATTAAAAAAATTAGACATGCTAAAATTAGCTTAAAATCAGCCTAAAATCAGAAAATTATCAAAAATCAGCTTAGCTGATTGGTATACATTAGAAATCAGTTAAGAATCAACTAAAATTTGATCTATCTTATTTATAGCTGATTGGAATACTTATAGCTGATTAGTATATATCAAAATTTGACCTATCTTATTTATAATTGATTGACATATGATTGGAATGATTGTATTATTCCTAAGTATAATAGGTATTATCATTTCTTAGAAACAATAATATTATCATTTCTAAAGTACAATAGTTTTATCATTCCTTAGATACAATAGTTTTATCATACCTAAGGAATGATAGTATCATCTTACCTTAAGTATAATAATTTTATCATTTCTTAGAAATGATAGTTTTATCATTCCTTAGAGACAATTATATTATTGTACCTAAGGAATGATAGTATTATCATACTTAAGGAATGATAGTTTTATTGTATCTAAGAAATAATAGTTTTATTATACCTAAGGAATGATAGTATTATTATTCCTTAAATATGACAATTTTATTATTTCTAAGGAATAATGATATTATTATTCCTTAGGGATAATAGTTTTATTATTTCTAAGGTATGATGGTTTTATCATTCTTTAGAAATGATAATTTTATCATTCCTTAAGGACAATTGAATTATTATACCTAAGGAATGATAGTATTATTATACCTAAGAAATGATGATTATTATTTCTTAAAGATGATTGTTTTATCATATCTAAAGAATAATAGTAATATCATACCTAAGGAATAATTGTTTTATTGTTCCTTAGGGATGATTGTTTTATTGTTCCTTAGGGATGATTGTTTTATTGTTCTTAAGAAATAATTATTTTATTATACCTAAGGAATAATGGTATTATCATTCCTTAGGTACAATAGTTTTATCGTATTTAAGAAATGATAGTATTATCATACCTTAGATATGACAATTTTATCATTTCTAAGGTATAATAGTTTTATCATTTCTATAGCTTCTATAGTACAATATATTTATCATTTCTAATTTTTTAAGGACGATAGTATTATCATTCCTAAGAAATGATTGTTTTATCATATTTAAGGTATAATGGTATTATCATTCCTTAGAGACGATAGTATTATCATACCTAAGAAATAATATTTTATCATTCCAAAAGTATGATATATTTATTGTTCCTAAGGAATGATTGTTTTATCATATTTAAGGAATGATGGTATTATCATTCTTTAGGTATAATGATTTTATTATTCCTAAAGTATGATGGTATTATCATTTCTTAGAAATGATAGTTTTATTGTTTTTAAGATATGATAGTATTATTATTTCTTAAGAACAATGGTTTTATCATTCTTAAGTTGAATTTTAGTCAATTTTTCTGATTTTTTTACTTTTTATAATAGAAACATACCTCTAATTATTAAAATCAGACAAAATTTAAGTCAATTTTTCTGATTTTTTTTTACTTTTTATAATAGAAATATGCCTCTAATTATTAAATCAAACCTTTAATAATTAAAATCAGATGAAACTTAAGTTGAATTTTAGTCAATTTTTCTGATTTTTTTTTTACTTTTTATAATAGAAACATGCCTTTAACTATCAAATCAGACGAAAATTAAGTTGAATTTTAGTCAATTTTTCT
>CAJVPP010000278.1:0-37801 GCA_910592005.1 Funneliformis mosseae | reverse complement strand
GTCAATTGATTGATAAATCTGGCACTATGAGCGGAGGAGGTAACAAAGTGTTTAAAGAAGCCATGAGTTCAACATTTTCTTCTGAAATAAGTTCGGAGACAATATCGAAATTGGAACAAGACCGTACCCACTTTGAAATGCAGTGGAAAGAAATAAATGAAAAAATTAGGCCTTTAGAACCTCAATTTCAAGAGAAAAAAGATGAACTTTCTAAATTAGAATTTGAGCTATCGAAGTTAGAAATGAATGCGAATGCTTGCGCAAAACGTATTATCTGTACTGAAAAAAGAGTAGCCGAGTTACGGTATGCATAGAACTACTAATAAATTCTTGTTAAGGGTTAATAATAATCATTTTTTTTTATTTTTTTCTATAAGGCAAAAAAATAATCCAAGTATAGATGATACCAGGCGTATGGAACAACTTCGAATACAAATAGATCATCTAACACAAGAGTTAGATAGATTGAAAAGACAACCTTGTAAAATTGAAGAGGAGATTAAGATTTTACAAGATAAGATTTTGGAAATTGGGGGTGATAAACTTCGAGCTCAAAAGTCTAAATTAGATCATGTTAAAGAACAACTTGTTTTAATAAATGAACGAATTATCAAGTCTCAAATGGCCAAATCAAGGGCGGAAAAGGATAGGATTAAAATCGAAAATTCTCTAGCAAAAAGTGAAAGAGAATTAGAAGAATTAAATAATGAAATAGAAAAACTTACGAAAGAAATTCAACAGAAAGCCGAAGTTGCTCGTTCCATTCGTATTAAATCCGATGAAGCCATATCAGTATTTATTCAGACTTTTGTTTAATTATAACTGATTTTTTTTTAAAAAAATATATATATAATACTTATTTACATTTTTATCAGATATTGGAAAGTAAAAAAGAAGAATTAGATGATATCAAGGAAAAACTTGATGAAAAAACCGAAATAATTAATCGGATTCGAGCAATTGGGGTTTATATTTAAATTTATTATTATTCTCTCAATATTACGTCAAATTTTTTTATAACCAATCACTGTATATTGTATTAGTTAAAAATCAAAAACCAGCTCGAAGATAATGAGCGCATTTTGATAGAAAATACACAAAAAGAAATTCATTGGCGAAATTCTCTTAGAAATCTTACACTTCATGAGATTATGTAAGCGCGCTGAAGATATTTTTAATATTCATTCTACCATTTATCTAATTAACCTTATAAATAGAGGTGATGAGGAACAAGAATTTCAAATTTACACTGATGATGAGCTCGATGCAATGGACAAAGATACATTACAAGGAGAGATCAATGATCTTAAAGGTATTCTAATTTATCTTTTTATATTTTTCTTATTCTTTATATATTTAATATTTTTTTTTTTTAAAAAAATTTCTTCAGAGAAAATACAAAATGCCAACCCAAATCTAAGTGTTTTGGAAGAATATCGTATTCGTGAGAAAGAGTATTTGTCACGCGTTAGAGAGCTTGAAGAGATTACTTCTAAGCGTGACGAGTGTAAAAAGGAATACAATCGTTTAAGAAAGCAACGATTGGAAGAATTCATGCGTGGGTTCAATTTAATATCTCGGAAACTCAAAGAAATGTATCAGGTATCTAAATGGCACTTTTTATCTCAACATATATTACATAAAATATAAACAAGCGTTTGTTTTTAGATGATTACTCTTGGAGGAAATGCCGAGCTTGAATGTTGCGACAGCTTGGATCCTTTTTCTGAAGGCATTATTTTTAGTGTTATGCCGCCGAAAAAGAGTTGGAAAAATATTTCGAATTTATCTGGTGGAGAAAAGGTATTTCGTGTGTTTTCCAACGTTCATTTTAATTATGCTTGACATAATGATTATTTATTTTGTCAAAATACAGACACTTAGTTCTTTGGCTTTAGTATTTGCTCTACACCAATTCAAACCTACACCTTTATATGTTATGGATGAGATTGATGCGGCCTTGGATTTTCGCAATGCGTCAATCGTCGCTAACATTATTAAAGAACGAACTAAGGATGCACAATTTATCGTTATTAGTTTACGTAATAACATGTTTGAACTAGCGGATCGTTTAGTGGGGATTTATAAAATACATGATCAGGTAAGATTCTTACGCGTAAATGACATTTTTAATGAAATACTATTAATCTTTTTATGAATAATGTTATTTTAGACAAAATCCGTTACTATTGATTCGCATGAAATTGATAAAGTATTTGGAAAATGATTTTTTTTTGGGGGTAGCTCCGTTCAATAATTATTAGTTATTAACTATGCTAAATGATATAATGTCTTCAAAAATCTTTCACATCAAATAAAAAAAGAATTTTGGGCTGACCAATAAATTATTTAATATGGGATGATTGTAAGGAAAATACGGTTTTAAGAATTTTTAAATAAATCCAATCATTTCATATAATTTTCGAGAAGATTAAACATTTACTTTTTATAGTAAAAATCAATTAGAATGTACTTATAAAATTAGAAAACATACTTAATTCAATTTTAAAATCAAATTTTTACTAATTAAATACTATATTTCTAAATGTTTCTTAATGATACTGTATATGATGTTTGTAATACGTCATAAAAATATTTGACGCTATTTACAAAAAAATTTAGAATTGAAAATATGTATAGGTTTCAGATTTAACTTTGATTCTTCAAAATCCACCGGACAAAATTTTCCTATATTTAATGAGCCATCAATATTTCGCAAAGGCTTAGTTCCTTCCATAATTTTCCAAGAATTTGATTAGGTACTCACTATCTGGACATTCATATTCAATATTTAAAATCTGCAATTGCACAAGGTAGCATATTGAAGGTTATTAAAATCTTTTAAACCACCTATTGATTCGGTGGTTGAGTATGTTTCGACGCCGACCATTAAATTGCAGTAATTGCATTTGTTGAAAGTTCACATGCACAACTATGGTTTCTATATATTGTGGTGCAGCTGACGCGAATTCGAATTGTCCCGTCGTAATTGGTTGTCTCATCATCCCGTATTTGATGTTTTTGATGTTGAGGCGAGTATATATTACATATTCGAACCTCTTTTTCTTTCGCCTTCAAGAAACCAAATCAACATGACAACTCTCGCGTTTTTTCTAATCAGTCAAGGAAAAAAATTATACCCACATTGATGTAATATTTCGAGATTTTTTTTTTTTTTTTTTTTTCGATTTGCAACTAAATTATTTCTTTGAAAAAATCTTCGGCCACATCAAGGAGTAGTAAGGTTGATAAGCTATTAATCCAGCTAGTATAATAAGCATAAAGTTATCTCCGAAGATGAATCTTCATAATCAATTCAGAACGGCAAATATTGAGAGATCTTCTTAACTCCAAATTTTCGGCAAATTTTTAATTGCGAATTAATATCTAACAAATTACAATAAATTAACACTAGCTTTAATAATTAATACCTTTCACTATAACTACGCTTCGTCTAGTTGAGTAAGCATCGACGAGTTGTAAAAACTCCTCTTAGAACTCTAATTTGTACCATAAATTGAAAACCGTTTTCGAATCGAATCTCCTAAACCTTCTGCAATTGATCCTCAAAAATAATATAAAATTTGTTTTCATATATGCTGTTTCATATGCATCTTTGATTAGCCAATACAATTGATAAACTTCGAATTTTTCCGTTTCTATTTATAATTCTTAAGTATATAGCAACGGAAGCTACGTGCACGTTCTCATAGTTCATCGCAATAATACCTTTTTTATATTTTCTGGATCGGTTGGTTGCAGTAAGTGTTGAATCAGGTTAAGAATCAATAGTTAACATATTGATTTCTTTCTAGAAATAATTACGTGATGAACGTCAGAATTTCCACTTATGCATCTGAACAATTGTCCCTTGAGCTGGTTTAACAGATATTTATCAGAGTCGAATTAGAAAAAATTGTTTTGGGTTCTAACATAAAATTTCTACAACTTTGATCTTGAAAGTTCAGCACCATCCTTTTGCAAAAGCCATTTTTGAAAATGATTCGTGAAGAAATGCGACATTAGATCCAATCACTGTGCACGTTTTATGAAGCTTTGCTAACCTTACACCAGAATCCAAATTCCGGTGTAAATTTTACGGTCTAAATGTCCAGCGTTAGATTTTGATGAAGAATTTCAATATATAATCTCTCATTAAACATTTTAATATATAAATTTTCGACGCGATAGAATATTAATCTTTCATCATTTCTAGTTGTGACTTAACCAAGAAATTACGGTGAGAAAATTGAATTTATATTTTCAAAAGAGCTGTAACTTCCGTATCAATTGAAAGCATCGTACTGGCTAGACCAATATTAGACTTGTTCTAATAGATCAGTTTTTTTTTTTTTTATAGATCTTGAAATATCAGTTGATTAGATATACGCTTCAAAAAACTATACAGCGTCAGATCCTATTTTGTGAATTTAATTTTGTCGTCAAAAGAATTCAATAATTTCGTATGATCTTTGTGTTATTTATTTGAATATTTTAAAGATGTCTTTGTTGCTTAGAATTCTGCCGTTTTCCATTCATTAGTTGTTACAAAAGAAAAAGTAGTTTCCGTCGTTATTTTCGTTTTCTATTATAACAGAAGAATGGTTTGTTTCTCTAAAACATTCTATTAGACTATTATAAGATATGTAAAGAATAGTATTACGATACTTAATTAACTTTTCTTAACATTTGATTCTACGATTATTTATTAGTTCAAGATTCTGACTAGATATTATATCTAAAAATTTCTTGAGGAATACTATAATGAAATAAAGCTGGTCTTAAAGCTATAATATCGACCAATTGACTTTTTAGCATGATTCTATAAATTAAAAAAAAAAAAAATGAGAAATTAACTTTAATTTCAATACCTTCATGTCACTCTCGTCAATACTTAATAATTTGCGAGCTCCGGACTCACAATTACCATTCCCTAGTTTTACTTTCCAAAATATAGAAGTATCAAACCTTTAAAATTGAATTCTCGTTGTATCACCTAAATCCAAAAATAAAGTGTACTCAATTTACAGATACAAAAATAACAAGATTTCTAAAAAAAAGTCCATTACGAATATTACCATTCCTGCGTTGAAATCTATTTGTTTAATCGAAATTAAGACATAGGAAAAGTAAATAATAAACAATATAAATTGTTCAGTATGGTAATTTCTACCCGTCAACACAAGAAAATTGACTATAAAAATAATTGGAAAAATTGGGCTCCAAAGAATATTTGGTGAAAGGAAAGGGTGATGTTGAAAGGTGATTATCATATGACGAATATTTTTTAATTTTATAAAATAGTATTTTAATTGCCCAAGATCGCATTTAGCAAAACTCGATGACGCGTAGTGACATTAGGCCGTGACAATGTGGCGCTATGAGTGCCGATGCCATGAATTCAAAATTTACTTCCCGCAAAATTTGGAAAAGACTGAGAAAAAAAAGGATGAAATGTTTGAACTATAAATCTTTTTTTATTTAAAATTTTTAATAAAAATCTACAAACCAACTACTCAATTATGAAACTTTACTTTATCAATCAATTTGAACAATTAGGAAAAAGAACATCTAAAAAAATTTATTTTTTACCATAATAGATGTAATTTAATTAAAAAAAACATTTGGTATCTTTGCAATAGAAAGGAAATAACTGTCAGAAAAAATCAATTTATTTTTATATATCAAATACGATTTTTAGATCGAAGTTACATTCTTCTTTCTATTATATGTGCACTGTAGAAGAATTACGATTTAATTAATAACTAATTAAATTAAGAAATTTTTGATGTAAATTTTGCCTATTTTACTCAGTTATATTATGTAATCATAATATTACAATCTTTAAGATACAGTTACACATATCTTAGTATCATTCAAAAAATCGCGCTCTCTTTCTTCTTAATGGCGGAATCAGGATCAATTTTACCACATCATAACGTTATTATTCCACTTTCTTTGTCATCAGAACAAGATAGGTTACATAATAATTCTTCTATTCGTTCGCAAAAAATTGATGGCGAGCGTAAAGAAATTAAACAAACCGCTGTTAAAGCTTTACATCAAAATTCTATATTAGCTATGCATGCGATTGCAAGTGGTGATGTAAGCCTAAGATTTTTTTTTCATAATTTGCAGTTGAAACAGACTATCTATAACAAGAGTAATATTTTATAAAATAGTCACCTGCTAGAACTAGATTACGGATGTTACGTTATTTAACAAGTTTACCACAAAGCGAATCTTTGGGTATGTCACCTTATTTATATATTACACATTTCATTTTGTAAATCTTATAAATAACCTATTTCTATTTCTTTAATTAGATAGATGACTAAATTAATTAATTAAAGTTTTATAAATAATCTATATAAATAATCAATAAACGCGTGTAATTAGTATTAAAGCTTAAGCTATATTATTTATTATAATCTTTTTAAAAAAAAATTTTTTTTTTTTCAATTTTTAACAAGTTTTTTAAAAATCACGTAACGACATTCCAGCCCCGAATTTCAGGGACAGCCACCTTCTTTCCCTTAAATTCTACTATTCCTCGGACCTTTTTATCACCAGAGATTATAGCAACTGGTATAGCACTAGGTTGACCCGTGCTCAACGCTGCCTTCTGTTTATCGTTTTTTGGGTCTATTGGTGTGATCCTTTCATCGCATAACGGACATTTATATTTGGTTTCAGTATTCTCAACTAATTCTTGATATTTTTCTGGCGTGATTTCATCATCACACTTTATGTGAATCCATCTGTCACATACATCACAGCATATCATTTCTTTATCATCTTCATTCTCTTCTCCATCCTCCGAATAAGTTTTCAGACACATTGGACAAAATCTATCCTCAAAAAAGTTGAAATGGCATTTGTTACAAATCGTCGCCAGAAATATTGGATATCCAGTTGATTCAGATTTTGTCTCTGAATGATTATAATTTTTGGCGGCATCATTCAATGAGATAGCCTTTTCACCACATGAGTTGCATTGAGCACATAATGGACACAACCATGGACCTAAATAAAATAAAATTTGTGTCGTTATTAGAATCAAATTTGAATAATAAATACAATACTAATAGATCAATTTTTACCTTGGGGAACTTCAGTAACTTTTGGATCACAACAACCAAGGTGCCAACCACGATCACAGTCATCGCAGATTAAAAGTGTCGAATCGTCTTCAGTGGAATGACAAATAACGCAATTTTTGCAATCATGACATAACCAAGGGTATCCTTCCATCGCAATGATAAGTCTTGGAGTTGTAAGACCTAAACAAAATGGATGATACTGTTTTAAGCAATTTGCGCATTTTGTCTTGTATTCCATTGAACATGACGCTCCGACATTTTGAGGTACAGCAGAATCAGGAGCGGTAACTGAAAAGCATTTTGCGCAAATATCATCATGGAGAATAGGTAATGGTTGAGCCGCACTTGAACTTGATGCAACAGCAGGACTTGACATGATACTATCATTCATTGACTATTGATGAATTGAATTAGATATTGTTAATAATATTTTGATTATAATTTAATGAATCTAACCTGAATTAGAGCTGAATCTATCATATCAGGAATAGTTCTTGATAGGATGGTCCCGTCCGGGGTTACCTCAACATCTACGTGTCCTTTATGGAACATGCACTTATCTCCTTCAGAAGACACTCCGCGTTTACAGGGTTGTCCGGTTGTAGAAGTCAATATACCACAAATAAATTGGGGAGGCGCCTTTCCTGGCGTATACTGGATATTATCATCCTCCTGTGAAAAAAAAAAAAAAATTAAATTCACACGTCTACAATATTATAAAATATAAATAATATACAAGATTATCGTCACGACTGAAGAACATTGACGTACTATTTCATCAGGAAAATAGTAACATTGTTCATATGGAGTATCATCTGCAGGAGGTGACGCGAAAATTGATGGTGGTGGGGTAGATACTTGATAAGAAGAATGTTTTAGAACTCTGGGAAGATCCTGGCCAAATCTTGTACGATGTCTAAATGCATTAATAAAATGTAATTAATTTATAGAAAGCAAACATATTAAAGTATTCATTTTTCTAAACACAATGACAATTACATTGGATATCTAAATTGGAATTGACCATCCATTAATGCTATAGGATACTTATCATCAGGAACTTGTCTTGTTGCTTCCTCCTTTTCCATATTATCAACAACCTGTCGAATCTCAGGAGGTAAAACTTCCAGGACTTCTGCACTTAGCGTGCTAAGAGGATTTCTAGGAACCGTCGCAAAATGAATCTCTGGGTCCTTCGTTGCTATTATTATATCACTCGAGAGTGGTAATCCTGTTGGTTGCGATAAAGATTCAACCCATATGCGCGTAGGTTGAGTTGCTTGAGGTATTTGCTCAATATCAGTATGAGGATCATAAAATCTTGGCTTTTCTCTCCTATGAATTTTCAAACGTGTATTATAATCTCTTGAAGACAAAGCCGTTTGATACATCCAATTCGTCTTATTGATAATTTTACGTGGCTTTGAACCCAAATACACTCGTCGTGAAAGAATATTACTTGTACTATCTACTCCTGATGCTTCTTCTCCTTTATCACTCAGATCATCATCATTAAATCTGATTGAGGATTCATAATAATCATCTCTCCTCTTTTTCCCTCCTACAATAAGTTTTGACCCAAATAACTTGTATGTAGATCTGGCTGATACGAGCGTAATCGCTCTGCTTCTAAAATTTGATGGTAAAAATCCGTGTGTGATAAGGTAATCACGTTCTTGATTCGTTGCATGTATTCTTTTCAAAGTTGGGTTTCGCAAAAAAAATAGATAACTGTCACGAAAACCCAAAAGTTTTGCAGGATCCATAGATAACATGTACCAGGTGTTTCCTCGCGATGGCAATTGAAAAACTGATACTTTAAATTTACGACCACCTAATAAATCACCATCTTTTGTAATTTTCATTTCTCCTTTTTCATCTATTGTACCATCATCTTCATCTCCTTCAAAATCATCAATATCCATTGGTTGTGTTGTCAGTTCACCAACCTTTTGATGAGTTCTAACAAAAGCACCATCTGTTTGCTTATAATATAATGTAGAATCGTTGTCATCATCATTGATCGATGTTTCATCGTCTGATTTCTTTCGACGTTTTGTATCAACATCATCTTTTGTTTTCTTTCTACGTTTCGTTATACCATCGTCATCTGCTTTCTTTTTACGTTTTGAGCTAGGAGGTGTGCTGGTAACAGATTCTGGATACTTACGCGGTCTACCAGGTCCACGTTTTACTGGGGTGGTAACTAAGTCAATCGGCTGTGAAAGTGGTGTAGGTGGTGAAGGTGTTGAAGGCTCAGGATTAACAGTATAACGTATTCTTAACCTTCCCATTCTGACAGTTGGTTGTGGTGTTTGTTGATTTTCTTGAGATGGTTGGTCAATATCTGAATCTGTAGTTAACGAACCTTCTCGAGTTTCTGTAATAGTTTGTGGAGTTTCTACTTGCTCCTCTTCATTAGGTGTACTTTCTGATACGGGAGCTTGTTTTTTACCTTTTCGTGCAGCAGAACGTGTTTGTCTTGGAATAGGAGCAGGATTAGAACGCGTACTGCGTTTTGGATTTTCTCTTACTACATTATGTAAATTAGAGGTCATCACATATGGTTAGAAATATAACGCGAAAGAAAAAAAGTTGCATGAATTTTAAACAAATTTTTTTCACACAACTTGACCATAACCTTGTCATAAAAATTTTAATAAGTACAAACCTCTTTGAGGCATTTTATAGGCTGTAAAGAGGCACTGCTTTGTAAAATGTGGAAAGAAATTTTAAAACGTACGTAAGTCACGTGATAATACTAAAAAGATATGATTGGTTCTCATTATTTTACGTTCTTTTTTTTTTTTTTTTTTTCGATAATCTTATCAAAAAAAAAAAAAAAAAAAAAAAAATTTATTATGATTTTTATAATAATCACATTAAGTATAAGAAAATGGTCTGTTTACTATCATATAGAAAGTCTTTTAGACTATTTGATAGAAAATTCAGTTTATTAGCGAGGTCTTTGAATAATAAAACAGTGTTTAATGTAAGACGTTATGTTAGTGTTGTTTCTGTGAATACAGACCTTTCGCAAAATGTAAACTCCGCTGAAATAGTAAGTAATTTGTAATTTAATATTTGGATATTTACTTTTATTTTTGTCTGTCATTGAAATTTTTTTTTTAATTTAGAACCGACTTCAAAGACTTCGTAATATAGGTATAAGTGCACATATTGACTCAGGAAAAACAACATTAACTGAGCGCGTTCTTTATTATACTGGAAGAATAAAGTAAAAACTATTATTCATTAACGATATTTCAGATATTGAAATTTGATCAATTACGTTTTATTAATTTATTATCATTTTTTTTTTATGAATAAGAGCAATACATGAGGTTCGAGGAAAAGATGGTGAAGGAGCCAAAATGGATAGCATGGAATTAGAAAGAGAGCGAGGTATTACAATCCAATCTGCTGCGACTTATTGTAATTGGAAATGGCAAGATCATGGAAATTATAATATCAATATTATTGACACTCCAGGTTATAGAAGAAACAAAAGAATTCATTATAAAATTCTTTTTTTTTTCTGATTGATTTGAACTTTTTTTACTTTTTTTAATAGGACATGTTGACTTTACTATTGAGGTTGAACGTGCACTAAGGGTTCTTGATGGTGCTGTTTTAGTTTTATGTGGTGTCGCTGGTGTTCAAGTAAGCGTTGTTATGTTATGTAATATATATATATATATATATATATCAAATATAACTTACAAGACTATTTTATGTAATTTAAAGAGTCAAACCATTACCGTCGACCGTCAAATGCGTCGATATAGTGTCCCTCGCATATCATTTATTAATAAATTAGATCGGTTAGTCTACGTTATATGATATTATAACTTTGTAATTTATTTTTTGAACTTTTAAATTCTTTACAGTGTTGGTGCAAATCCATTCAATATAATTGAACAAATTCGACAAAAATTGAGAATAACCGCGGCTGCTGTACAAATTCCGATAGGGCTCGAAGACAACTTAAAAGGTGTTGTCGATTTAGTAAAATGGAAAGCTATTTATAATGAAGGAAATCGAGGGTAAAGAAAATAAAAAAAGAGCTCCTTTAATTAAATTTAATTTTCAAAAATAGATAACATGAATTAATTAAATAGTGAAAAGGTGGTTGAAAAAGAAATTCCAGAAGATTTGATAGAATTTTCTATGAAAAAACGTCAAGAATTAATTGAAACTCTTGCAGATATAGATGATCAAATTGCAGAAATTTATCTAAATGAAGAGAATCCTACTTCACAGCAATTAATGGTACATTGAAAACTTTATGATGAATGTCTTATTTGTTATTTAATTTTTCTCTGATTTAATTTTTGTATAATTGAGATTTAGGACGCAATAAGACGCGTGACAATCACAAACAAGTTTACACCTGTTTTAATGGGATCAGCATTTAAGAATACTGGGGTACAACGCGTTTTAGATGCCGTGTGTGCCTATCTTCCTAATCCTTCTGAAGTGGAAAATAGTGCTTTAGATATAAGTCGTAAAGAAGCCGTTGTTCCTCTTATTCCTTATTCGATAAATCCTTTTGTAGGCTTAGCTTTTAAATTGGAAGATGGGAGATTTGGTCAATTAACATATATAAGAGTTTATCAAGGATCTTTAAAAAAAGGTGCTACAGTAACTAATACAAAGACTTTAAAGAAAGTTAAGATTCCAAGGCTTGTTCGTATGCATTCTAATGAAATGGAGGTACATATCAATCTTATAAAAGAAAATTTATCCTTTTATTTTATCTAAATGAATATATATAATATAGGATGTAAATGAAGTAGGAGCAGGAGAAATATGTGCAATGTTTGGAGTTGAATGTTCTTCTGGTGATACATTTACTGATGGCACGCTTGCTTATACAATGGTAAGTTAAATACTAAAAAATAAAATATCCATTATTATTTTATTTATATTTAATCTAACCAGATATTATATATATTAGACATCAATGTTTGTTCCAGACCCTGTGATCTCATTAGCAATTAAGCCTAAAGTCAAAGATGCTCCAAATTTTTCAAAGGCATTAAATAAGTTTCAGCGCGAAGATCCAACATTCCGTGTAACATATGATCTAGAAAGCAAAGAAACTATTATATCAGGAATGGGAGAATTGCATTTAGACATTTATATTGAACGTATGAGAAGAGAATATAATGTTGATTGTATAACTGGTAAACCACAAGTGGCCTTTAGAGAAACTATAACATCCAAGTCCAAATTTGATTATACTCATAAAAAACAAACCGGTGGTGCTGGACAATATGGTAAAGTTGTTGGATATATCGAACCTTTGCCTATTGTTGAAAATGATGAAGAACAATTGCCTAGCTTTGAAAATCGTGTTGTTGGTGGTCATATTCCAACTCAATTTATACCAGCTGTCGAAAAGGTATATGATTCATAAAGGTTGAGGGAGAAAGAAATTGCAATATAGTTTATTTATTTTTAATGTACATTTTTTTTTTTTTTAGGGATTTTATGATGCCTTAGAAAAAGGTGGATTAATTGGACATCCAGTAAAAGATGTTCGATTCGTTCTTTTAGATGGCCAACATCACGCAGTAGATTCTTCCGAATACGCTTTTCGTTTAGCAGCACAATATGCATTTCGCGAAGCTTTTTTAAAAGCAAATCCTGTTATATTAGAACCTATAATGAATGTATCGGTAACATCGCCAATAGAATTTCAAGGAACCGTTATTGGAAATTTAAATAAACGAAAAGGAACTATTTTAGATACTGATGTACATGAAGATTATTTTGTAGTAACTGCTGAAGTTTCTTTAAATAATATGTTTGGTTATTCTAGCGATTTAAGGAGTGCTACACAGGTATGATTATAAATATACGTATATATTTTTATTTTTAATATTTATTGATCTTTTCATTTATTTAAAAATTGATGTATTTTCTTTTTTTATATTTACAGGGTAAAGGTGAATTTACTATGGAATATAAAACTCATCAGATGGTTTTACCATACGTACAAGAAGAATTAATTGATGAATATAAGAAAAGAAGAGCTGCTGAAAAAAAATAATCTAATTTAATTTAATTTATAATAAAGTTGTTTTTTACAAAATTTATACATTTAAAAAATATTATGCTTTTAAATCGCTCAATTATAGTGAAATGACACGTGATTTGTGATTTATTCTTTGGTGATTAAAAATCACCAATTACTTTAGATATGAAAATGTCGCGTTGCTTATTTTCATTTTTATTTTTTATTTTGTTTTTGTCGGTTTGAAGAAAACGAATCATCTGACCTTGTTCATGTAAACGGAGATGGATGAATCAGAAAACTTATCATAATCGGTTAAAAAAGGAAAGATGCGCTGATGAGTGGCTTTGCTCTTTATATGTGACACCTTCCCCCCTTTTTTGTTTTAATAATATTTTTTTCTTTTTCCAGACTTTCAAAAAATTATTACCCAATGTTCTTTTTCTTAAATGCACTTCCGTATAAAGATGCGCTTTTGTATTCCAAACCTATAGCCAAATTTTTTGACCTGCTTATGAAGGAAGGTGTAGTAAAACCATTTACATCAGTAACAGCAGAAGAAAAAACCTCAGCAGTCATATGTGAGTATAAATATAACGTATTGACAACATGGCTTTTCGCTTTTTTTCTCAGTAGTTGTAAATATTAATTAACAACATTATTGTTACAACAATTTTTATCAACTTAGTGGCGAAACATCACTGGAAGAAGCAGCAAAGCGCCGAAATAAAGAGAAACCTAATGACGGTGCGCGGGGTCTCACAATTATTGGTTAGTATTGTAATCTAGGATTCATGATATGTTTGCTACCTGTAAGTAGATAAATTCTAAATCAAAATTTAAAAATAGGTCGCAAGATTAGAGTTTACGCACTTGCATTTAATCCATATGCATGAATGCTCTCGTGAAGATCTTGTCGATCTGGAACCAGCGTACACGAATACAAGATTTTTGATGAAACGAAAGACGTCAAGGGGGGCTCATCATCAATACGCGTCCACCAAAAAATGCGAAACAGTGGTTGGACGTGTATTCTATTTATCTTAAAGATCGTCGGGATATGTTGGGGAAAGATGAGGGGAGGTTTCAAGGACATTACGTGGCGGAATACACTAATTAGTGGTTGAAGGTGTATATGTTTATCCTTATTTACATAGTATTCCGTCGATAAAATACACATCCAACCAAAAAATGCGAAATAGTGGTTGGATGTGTATTTCTTTTATCCTTATTTACATGTATTATTCCGTCGATAAAATACACATCCAACCAAAAAATGCGAAACAGTGGTTGGATGTGTATTTTGTTTATCCTTATTTACATCATGTAAAATACACATCCAACCAAATAATGGTTGGATGTGTATTTATCCTTATTTACATCATGTAAAAGATACATCCAATCAAATGGTTGGATATATTTTATTTATTTTATTTTATTTTATTTTGTTTACAATATTCCGAATCGAAGAGAAAAAAATTATTTTAGTTTTATTTTTTACTTTGGTTATGGATATTTAAAGATTTAATTTATTCGGGGTTTAATCATTCTGATAATTTTTTTACTTTGGAACGGTAAAGAAATAAAAAATGCGAAATAGTGGTTGGATTGGTAAAGGAATAAAAAAAGAGTGGTCGGTAAAGGAGTAAAAATTGCGAAATAATGGTTGGAATGGTAAAAGGAATAAAAATGAAATAGTGGTTGGATGTGTATCTTATTTACATATTGTATTTGTAAAAAAAAATAAATAAATAAATAAATAAAAAAAAAAGTATAACCATGCGATCAATTACTTATAACATATTAAATTTTGTAGGTTTACTCTATTATGTATTTTCTTGCATAATGAAAAATGGAGCAAGTAATAAATGAAACAAACTATCTGAAAGCTAATGATTACAAATCAATTTATCAATGACAAAAACGAACCTAAAAGATACCTAAAAGATACTTTGGATTGCAAGAGCGGATTTAACTGGGAAGGTACTCTTCAGATCATCATAAAAATATGTTTACCAATGATGTATAATTAATGAAAATATTAATCATTAAAAATTTATTTCCGAAAAATGATTATTGAACCATTGATGTTTAATAATTATAATAAAAAAAATTATTAGAAGATAAAAGAACATATTAGAATATAATTATTAAAGTATGGGGAAACGTCAATAAAAAAATAAAAAAGGAAATATTTGTTAATTTTAAAAAATTTTATCAAAAATTTAATTTTAGAATCCCCCCCTTTTTTTATTAACTCCATATAGCAATATTTAATAATTTCGTTGATTGACAAAAATATGAATTTTAAAGGTAAAGATAAAAAAAAAAAAAAAGTATCTCCACGTTGATCACGTTTATTTTTTTAAATCCTTTTTTTAAAAATTATTTTAAAAAATTTATGTAATACATAAAAAAAAAAAGGAAAATTTTTATTCCGAGTGTTAAAAACCAAGAATTTCGTCAAGAAATTTATTATTTTTATTCGTTCAAAGGAGAAGAAGATGAAGGAGATGAAGGAGATGAAGGAGATGAAAGAGATGAAAGAGACGAGGTTTCGTCAGTTAGGAACCATTCACTAGTGCTCCATACGTATATTTTTTTGGGATCCAACGAGATGACAGTCTGAACCGATTGGGTTTTCTTCTTGATTTCTTTCCTATTGTCACCCGTATCTAGTAAGAAAAAATAAGTGTTACGATTTTGATAAGTCAAGATATACCAATATGATACATTAGTACTTGTATTGATAATTTACCTTTTGGAACAGGAACTTCATTTTTATCAATTTCTTTTCCTTTCTGCTTAGGATCAGGAATCGGAAGATCATTATTAGTTGTATCAGGTGTATCAGATGTTTCTGAACTTAAATGAACGTGGTGGTGGTCGTGGTGGTGGTGGTCATGGTAGTGATGATGGTGGTGGTGGTGCATTTTGGTTAAAATAAATTTTTGTAAGTTTGATGAAAGTTGGTATATGATATTTTTTTTGTCAGAGATTTATTTTTTTTTTGCGAAAAAATTTTTAGAGAAAACAACTTTCGTTTTGGGGAACAGAGTATATATATATAAAAAGCAAATTTGTTATTTTCGCGCCAAAAACAAACGGTAAACGCGTCGCGTTTTTCATCTACATCAAAGAAAAGTTGATTTTCGCGTTTAAGGAGGAAATCAACAAATGGTAATATTCTATAAACAGAAAATGTGGTCGTGATTTTCATCTACATCTCTTACATCACAAAACGTCATCTACATCATTGTCACACTAAAAAGAGTAAATCAACAGATGGGTAATGATGTCAAAAACAGAAAATGTAGTCGCGTTTCAAAGAAAGTTGATTGCCAAAACCAGAAAATGTAGAGACATGTTGCGTTTTCATCTACAACAAAGAAAGGACGCGAAAATAAAAACAATAATATGCCAAATAGATTATTGAATAAAATACTCTCTATTAATATTAATGGCTTTCAAAGGTCGGAATTATTTAACATTTTCTGAATAATACGCAAAGGATTGTAGGTAAAAACATTTTATTGATTGACAACTTTTACTATTTTTAAGTAATAGATATTTGTTTTTTAACTAATGGATCATACTTTGTCTGGGCGCTTATACCTTTCCATTTCCGCTCGTGGATTCCACAATCCATCTCGAAATTTTCGAAGTGCACAAAAAATGAATGTACCGAAAATCATTTCCCATTATTTTATTGTTTTCACCTTTGGGATTAAGAAAAATGCTTCGTAGTTTATCAATTATGCTTTTCATAAAGCAAATGATGAAAATGTGTTTTTTAATCTTTAGAGCAAGCTTAGTAGTGAATTTTAATTTGATCAAATTTTTATCGTTTATATATGTCCAAGTGATCTCGCGATTGAATAATTTCAAATGGATTTATTGGATTTGTATTATAATGAACTATTCAAAATCTTTTTTATTTTTTTTTTTTTTACGATAAAAAATAAATAATTAAATAAATAATTTTTTTTTTTTTTTTTTTTTTTTTTTTTTTTTACAAACTATTTAATAAAATTATATTTACAACGGTGTAACAATGTTTTTACTCATTCTTTTTAATTCTAATGTTACGTTTATAATCATGCAAATAAAATATATGAAGATGATATAATATCCCCACCCGCGAGTCATACGAAAATCGTTTCGTGGTAAATAAAACAGAGCAGAAAATAATGTCAATAATAATCCGATCGATGAAATAAATAATGTAGGATCTATTTCTATATAAACAGGTTCTCCAGATTGTATTGTCGTATATGTTCCGGCAATACCAATCCCAAGAAGGATATCTTAATAAATAAAGATGATATTAGGTTGATTATTCTACAACGACGTGACCTTAAAAGATGTTTGATAAACTTACTTAACATGGGACCACCGAAACATGCGCTCATTGCCATCATTGGAAATCCCATTCGGGCAATAGTAATATTGGCAACAAAGTCACCGAGACTATTACCCTTTAAAATAATGATACAAGTAAGCGTGTGTATATACAATAAAAGAATCGAGATAACATTAAGTACAAACCATTGCAAAAATGGTCAACCCGAGTATAGCGTCACTTAATCCCATTATCAGCCCTATAGCCTAAAATAAAGTATTTATGAAATCCTATCTATATTCGAAATATTTTAATTAAAAAGAATTTTGGTCACTCACCTGAAGCAAACCTACAACTTCGTTTGCTACAAGGAAAATCCAAACCATACCGACACCGAATCCCATAAAACATAGTAATGAATAGAATCTTGGTGGTTTATCATCATGCGTAAATATAATACATGCTGTAGCTGCTACAGTACCTCCGAGAAAAGAATATAAAATAATTGACGAATTATCTCCAACTGAATATAATAGATTAACAAAATTGTAGTATTTATTATTTAATAAATAGCTTTGCTTTTTAAAAAAAAAAGATTATATATAATATAATACTTACAAAATAAAACGGAAGAGACGAATAAAGGTGAAAACACAAACTGAGCAGCAGTCAGCCATCGATTCCACCTAGTTTCCTTGCAGTCTTCATCAGGACTTTCAACAATGACCATATCCGGGTCGTCATCTATCACAATGGCCAATTGTGGACGTAAACAACTTTCCTTTTCAACCTCATTAAAATCTACTTCATCCGATTCTACAACAGGTAGGGTGAGTGTTAGTAACAAATTTGCCGGTGTCGCCATTAAAGTAATAAGTTTTGCGATATATGATTTTTGAGAGAATCCTTCCAAAGTCGGGAATAAAATTACTTGAATTTTATCCCAACAAGAAATGACGGGCGGTGATGGAGAGGATAAGCTGGGAGAGTGTAAGGGAGAGTTTCCAGGAGATGAATGTAATAAACCATCAAGTATAAAATTTGAAGTCTCCAGCGTTAATGGTAAAGGACTAGAACGAGATGATGATCCCTTATCAGGTGAATCTGGTCCATGATCTGGAGTTGGAGGTATCAACATTAGACGCGGTATAGTTAATGCGTCTCCAAGTTTTTGTTTCGACAAAGGAGGTTGAGTTAATGATCTCGATCCACTGCTATGACCACTACCATTAAGGCTATTGGAGTTCATAATAGGTGACTCGGGAATTGTAATTATCCCACCTCCATCACTGGCCCAAGATCTTTTGCGAGAACCGAATATTGGTCTATTAAATGACATTGTCCTGCTTCGTGGACTGTCTGAACGACTATTGTAAAAATCTGTTGAATGACTCCGACCAAATATATCCAGGGCTCTCGCGCTACTATCTAATTTAAGAGAATTAACGACATCCCTAAACTGTAACGTTATAATATAATAAGGTAAACGCATTTTATTTGACTGCAAATCCATTAGATAATTATTTCTTGATTTACCTCGATCGCTCCAAAAAACGAAGGTCTCATTCTACGATGAATTGGTCGTATAGGCCTTGCGGAGGATGAAGAATGATGATGATGTTGATGTTGTTGTTGTTGTTGATCCAACAAATCGTTAGGAGAGAGAAAATATTCACGTGGTTCTGAATTTGTTAAAGGCGTCATCGAAATTGGTGATGCATTACGACCTGTATAATCAGGAATTCTTTCACCTTCTGATAATAACAAATCCGTTTCGACGTATGTATCGTATCCATATGCATCTTGATTTTCTGATGAATTTTATAATCAGTGTAAATACGAGAAAGTAAAAACGAGATAGTTGTATATATTTACCGAATTCTTCTTCAGTTTGTTCTTCCAAATTCTCTGTATCACCATTGTTTAACGATGTTGGGGTATATTCATCTCTTGCTTTTTGTTCCTGCCATATACGTCTTTTTTGATCCTTTACCCACCAAGTTCCTATAACAACCACGCTAACGTAAGTTAAATAGAACAGTACCAAGGTTATGCTTTCCCATAGATGAATTTTTCCATCCGAGATTATAGTAAGTACAAAACTAATTGCCACCAGGAAGAAAATAACATCACGAAGAAAGGGTGCCTTTGTAACGCGGAAAGGTGACACAACAGCCATGGATCCTGCAACAACCGAAGTTATAAAGCTGGCTGCACCGATAAGTTCACCTATGGCTAACGAACCAGATCCAAGGCTTATTGCACTAAAAGTACTAAACAAGTCAGGTGATCCGTTTCCAAAGGCTAAGAAAGTCACGCCCGCCTTTATAGAGATGTTTATCAACAAATATACGCATTAGTCAAAATTAAATGATGTAAAATTAAATTATTTACCATACTTTCGGATAGTTTCAATTTTGATGCAATTGTACTTAAATTAGGACAAAAGAATTCAGAAGCGGCAAGACCAATAAATCCGAACAAGAATAACAACCACAAAAACTGAGTAAATTAAAAAAAAAAGTATTAGATAGCGTTCATCTCGACAAAAACAAATAAATAAATAAATAAACTACAATTAAAGTATACCAATGTCATTAAATACACGTAATGCCATTTTGGTGAATTACAAAAGTAGAATTGTAAATAATCGATTAAACCAGAAGAATAATCTCGACAATGTTTTCGAACAAAATCGCATTTATCTGGATGACTATATATATTATCACACTAATAAAATGCAAAAAGCCTCAATTAATTTATTGCAAATTTGATCCAATTATAAATAATGATAGATCATTAAAATTAAATATTTTTTCTCGTGAACATTATGTTCTTTTAACCTACCTCATTATTGAAACTTGTTCTAGTATCACTATTTTTAATAAAAGTGGAATTCGCCCCAACAGACAGTACGGCAGTCGTTGGTTCCAGTATGTTGCCTTTCCAAATTGAAAAATCCACCGTCTTTCGAAATCTATTTTTGATACCGAACCCAGGGCTCAAGCTGCTATTCTTTTCAGATATTCGTTTTTTCCATAATAAACCGATACCATTAAAGAAAAGTAGCAAACATAAAGATACAAAAAATGTCTTCCGATTTTTGAATATAGTCATAACTGATATAAGTCAAAAAATTTTTTTTTTTTAAATTCCCAACCGTTTAATTACATGATTTTATAGATTAGCGTTAGTAAAAAATTATTTATTTTATATATTTATTTATATGTTCCCCACACCATTGATTACCCTATACGTAGATGATGTAATTTTTACATAATTTATAATCCTTCGCATTGTAGTTACACACGTGCCAGTTTTAACAGATTAAAGATCTTTTCGTAAAAAGGCTTAGCACAGTGATCAACATTATATATAATATAGCTTTCGCATCAAAAAAAAAAAAAAAAAAAAAAAATTTTTTTTTCAGGTTTGTGAAGTAATGAATAATATGTCTTTTTCTTTCTTTCTTATTACGGCTAATGATGCAAAATATGTTCAGAATATTTACATGAAGATTTTTAAAAAAGAGTAACAGTCTCTGAAGCCAAATTTATTTGAGAAATTTATTTTTTGCCTTCTTTCCAAATATTGAATTTCAAAAGAACTAATCAATGTCCTATTTATTTTCACATCGTATATCATAAATTATAGAGATGGAAGAAAATATCTACATTAGAAAAATATATGATTTTTTTTTAAAAAAAATCTCGCAGGATGTTGTTCTCCAAATATGTACTTATGTACTGTAGATCGGTGAACACATCGATAAATGGAATTTAAAATCGCTCCCTATTACGTCCTCGAACTTTTCCCCGAAAAATTATTTTTTGTGAAGATATGCGTTATTATACTGTCTTTATAAGGAGTCGTGATTCTTATGATAAATCGAGATATTCAGCAACTAGTGAATCAAGTATGTGAATTATTATTTATTAAATTTATTAAAAAGAAAATAAAAAATAAAAATAATAATCCGAAATTATTAATTCTTTAGGTGTTTCAAGTGATGATAGTACTTCGGATATCTCTCTTTCGGACAACGAAACACCATTGAAAGATGTCCTAATACCTTCAAATATCTCTCTTTCGGACAACGAAACGCCATTGAAAGATGTCCTAATACCTTCAAATATCTCTCTTTCTAACCACGAAACGCCATTGAAAGATGTCCTAATACCTTCAGATATCTCTCTTTCTAACCACGAAACGCCATTGACAGATGTCCTAATACCTTCAGTTATCTCTCTTTCTAACCACGAAACGCCATTGAAAGATGTCCTAATACCTTCAGGTATCTCTCTTTCTGACAACGAAATGCCAATGAAAGATGTCCTAATACCTTCAGTTATCTCTCTTTCTAACCACGAAACGCCATTGAAGGATGTACTAATACCCTCAAATATCTCTCTTTCTAATCATTGAAAGATGTTCCAATAAGACCCAGAAATATATTTATTAGGGTAAGGTTTAATGATGTAGTCATTATAGAGGCATTAGACAGAGTAAGGCTTTGATCTATATTTTTTTAGGACTTTTTAGTCATAGATTATCAGTTGCATATTTTTGGTCAAATTTTAATAAGGGGATTGTATTTGCATAATTTTGGTCATTATATATATATATATATTTGACTAATTGCATTATATTATATTTATATTTTTGTATTCAAAGAAAATTCCTTTTAAAGAAACAATTTTTTTTTATTTTAATAAAATTTTTTAGATAAAAAACAATTTTGTTTGTTTTATTATATAATTTTTTAAATTTAAGTTGAAAAAATAGTTTTAAAGATTTTAAATATATATATATATTACTTATATTATTATATATTTTAAAAAGTAAAATATATATATAATAAAAAAATTAAATCAATAAAAATAAAGAATAAATTAAAAAAGAATGTGATTCTAATATATAAAATAATAAATATAATATTGATTTAATTCAAATTAATAAAAAAAAAATTAAAATCAAAATAATAAAAAAAATATATAATAACGCAATTAATGTAAAACTTGTATTGAAACATTAAAAAATATATGTATAATGAATATTTATATTTATTTATTAGATATAATAAAAATTTATATGATATAATTATTTATTTTCTATTTTTTATTTATTAATATTAAATTTACTCTAAAATATTATTAGAAAAATACTTTTCTAAAAATTCTTCTTTAAAATTTTGATCTTTATAATATATAAAATATATTTAATAATTAATTTACAATATATTTCTTTATGATAAATAAAAATAATTATATTAATTATAATTATTATTAATAAAATTTATAATTATATCAAATTATATCATTATATATATCAATTATAATTTAAAATTTTAATTTATATCAAAGTATAATCTGAATTTAATCAGAAATCTATGGATTATTCTTATTAATAAAGTATTAAAAAATGTTTTAAAAAAAATATCAGTATTTATTAATTTTTGTAAATTTATAAGTAATGTTACTAAAAGAAAAATAAAATAAAAATGCAAAAAAATTATAAAATATAATAAAAAATTTACAAGTTTTTTTATAAAAATTTAATTTAATAATTTTTATTAAAATTTAGAAGTCAGAATAATTCAATTTATTTAATTAATAATTTTTAATTTAACTATTATTTTTATTATGCTTTATTTTATAGATAATTAAAAAATAATAGTAAAGATTATTTAATTATTCTATACTAGTTGAAATCAAAAAAATCAAACATGCAAAAAATTGGCCTAAATCAGCTTAAATTTGGCAAATTATCAAAAAATCAGCCTAGTCAATTAGCATACACTAGAAATTGATCAAGAATCAGCTAAAATTTAACCTATTTTATTTATAGCTAATTGTCATACTTATTTGCTGATTGATATACATCAAAAATCAATTAAAATTTGACTTATCTTATTTATAGCCGATTGACGTCTGATTTACATCTGATTGATATACATTAAAAATCAGCTAAAATTCAATCTATCTTATTTATAGCTGATTTATATCTGATTAGCATACATTAGAAATCAGTCAAGAATCAGCTAAAATTCAATCTATCATATTTATAGCCAATTGATGTTTAATTAAGGTAAATACAAACCTTCGCTAAAAGTCTTCAAATGTTATCTTTCAGGCTTTTTTGTACTAATTACATTATGTGACTGTATAAAATTGTGGCTATATAATGTTCTGGCCATTGTTTACTTAAATCAAACCAAATAAATACATATTTGTTTGTTTATTTTGATTTTAGTTCAAAATAAAATTTTATCTTTTTAAAACAACAAAAATGTCTAAAGAATTAATAATAGAATAACTCAGTAGCATAATTTTTTGCCGTCAACATGATGATAATTATTAAACTATTGTTGTAACTATCTATTGAGAATCTATGAGTTGAAATTAAAAAGAGTATCTGTGAAAGGAAAAAATTGCCTTCTAATCTTGCTTAACTCAATCAACATGTTATAAGGATATAGAAACAATTTTTGATACAAAATATCGAAAATTTAGTTGATAGTATGCTACAGCAAACTTAGACTATGATTGAAGCAAATGGAGGCCTGACCAAGTACTAATTATTTAATACTAAATATGTAGCATATCATACTTTAATAAATATATTAATAAATATTTTTTAATAAAATTTAAAAATTCCAAGTTTTATATTGAGCTAAAAAATATCTGGAGACTTTTAGCAAAGTCTATAGATAAACTATATAATATAGTTAGCTAAACTGTACTGTATAGTAAAAAATCAAATAATATTCGTATATTACAGTTTAATACTATAAATAAGCACTGTACTGTATTGTATAAACTTTTGTACAAATTAATATTATACAACAGCATATGATTTGCTAAAATCACATAAATATATAATAAAATTTTTTAATTTCTAATATATGATCATACTTGAATAAAAAAATTAAAACTGTTATTATTTATGAATATATTACATTTTATCATAATTTATAAATTCTTTCTCTTTGCATAACTTATTTCTTTATCCTTTAATATTTATTAGATAAAACCTATACAACTGATAATATAAATATTTAAATATAATCAATAAAAAAAAACATTTTTATTATTCAATTATATTAATCAATAATAAAAACATGCTCTTTTAATTCATACAATAAACCAAATTACATTATTAATAAATTAATAATATTTTGAATTACTAATATTTCATGAAAAAAAAATTGAATTTAAAGTATAATTCTATAAAATTCACAGACCTAACATTCGATTTCGCTTTTTAATTAACATGATTTCCCTCTCAAGTTCATCATTTTTTTGTTTTGAATATTTAACAATTCTTATTTTAAAATATTTCTTTTTTTTGTTAATCAAAATGTGAATCTTCGTCTACATCAATAATTTCAATTGCATTTTTTTTATTATGACTACTTTTTTGTTTTTTTACTATTCTTGAAGATATACTTGATAAAGAAGATTGTTTTTTTATGGCTTTTTCTAAAATAATTTAATTTAATATTTATCTTAAAGTAATTCTTAAAGCATAAATCTTATAAAATTATTTTATTATTAGGCCTCTTCAATTACAGATAAAATCTTAACTTACTGGTTCTATTTAATTTTTTTTTTGAAAAATAATAGCTTTTAAAATACTTGCAAAAGATTCTTAGTTAAACTAAAAAATCTAAAGAAAGAGTTACTATTTTATTAACTTATAATATTACAGAAATAATAAACTTAAGCCATTATTTATATAAGTATAAAATCTTAACTTCTTTATGATGTATCTATTGAAAATTATTCAAATTATTACTGGAATAAGATTACATGAATCAAATAATCAATTTGGTGATTATTTAAAAAATTTAATTAGTTTAATATATGCTAAAGAAAAAAAAATATTCTTTTATTAGTAAATAATATTCCTATTTATAGAAAAGAAAAGAAATTTCTTCTTTATTAATATTAAATATTTTACTTATCATCAATATCATATTACTTTTACAACCTTTAGATTCAAGAATGATGAATTTATTTAAAGCTAAATATTGAAAACTTTTAATAAAAATAGAATTGAAATATATAATATAGCAAAAGGATTAAATAATAAAACAACTCCAGTTATAATTTGTAATATAATTGATTTTGTTTTAAAAGCATTAGAACCAAATTGAATCTATTACAATTAAAAACTGATAGAAGAAAATTGAAATTTTTCTATCTAAAGATGATGAATCAGATATGCTATTACCAAAATAATTGAAGAAGATTAAAGAGATTTAGATGCAATGATCTTTTATCTGCAGCTGATTTATATACTGTAGATGCTGATAAATTAAATAATGATATTTTTTTTGTTAGATGATGAAAATGTTGTTGAATCCTAATCAAATGATTTGCAAGAAAATATACTGTTTCTTTAACAAAAGATTGATTAATATAGAAAATCTGATTAATTTTCATAATTTTTCACTAGAAAATTTTGAAGTAACTAATGAAGAATTGAAAATTTTAAAGAGTATTAGACGTAAAATATTGAGATATAAATTGGAATCTTCAATCCAATTAAATATAAATGAGTTTATTAGTTTCGATTAGATTTTTTTTTGTTCTCAAATTTTACAAATAATTACAATAAAGAAACAATATAGCATACAATAAGCAAATAATAAATTGTAAAATTCGATATAATAGACTTTTATTTTTTTACTATTTAAATAATAACGAATCAAATCACTAAAACAACAGGTTTGTTATATCAAGTTCTAACTGTATAATAATGATGATAATGAATCCATGCATAATATGATCCAAGTTCAAGCATCAGCCACACTCTACCTTTTTAGAAGAATGATTCCAGGAGATACAATGTTTGCGGAAGGATTCGAGGTATACCGTAATGCAGTAGATAAAGATTATATCTCGAAAAAAAAAAAATTAGTATGATATAATGAACGGATATAAACAAGTCTTCATGACATTCAAGTTAATTTAAAGATCCGTAAATTTCTTATTCAATGTACTTTATTTTTTCCTATTATGAAAAAAATAAACTTTTTATTTCTTTTCTTCTCTTTTTCTCACGAGTTTTATTTATCAAGCTAAAAATGAGATAATATTAAAAATTTGCAGGGTTAAAAAATGTGCCTCCTTTCCTGTTTTGGAGTTATATTACAGTATAATTTTTAATTTTCTAAATTAAATTCATTTTAATTATCGATATATTAATTTTATTAATATCTCTTTTTCACAAGTGTTTTCGGTCCCATTCTCGTTTCAATTATCGCGATTATTATTGGTACTTATTAAAGGTTAAAATTTTCTCCACATTGCAAATCGAATACAAATTAAACGAAAAAAATTTTTTCTTTTTTTTTAAAGCCTCCCCCCCGAAATTTATTTTAAATGTTATCACTGACCTTTATACAAATAAAATTTCTCTCACCTTTTCTCACTTTTTTTCCTTTCTTTTCTTCATTATTTGAATTACGATGATTTTCAAATCACAATTTCCAGACATTGAAATTCCTTTTCAAGGAATTTATCAATACGTTACAAGTAATGAAAAAGGAATTAAAGATGATAAATCAATCTTCATCGATGGTATAAGTGGTAAAAAATTAACTTATGGAGGATTAAAGAGTTCTTCCAAGAAATTTGCAGCTGGATTAATAGATAAAGCAGGATTTAAACGTGGCGACGTTTTAGCAATTTACTCTCCAAACCAGGTATGAAGGGATACGCAGTTTAATAATTGTAAGAAGAAAAAAAATTAAAAATCATTCATTATAACCTTTTAGATCGATTACTCGATTGTTTTGCTTGGAGCAATCGCGGCAGGAGGAAGAGTGTCGCCTGCTAATCCCATGTATACAATTGAAGAATTTACTCATCAATTAAAGGATTCGGGAGCAAAATATATTGCCGTGTTTCCACCATTTCTCTCAAACGCAATTAAAGCCGCAGCCGCTGCGAATATTCCTGAGTCAAATATATTTCTATTTGGCGATAAAGAAATTGATGGAGTCAAGCCTTATTCCTCCCTCATCTCTGAAAGAGAAGTTATTCCAGTTGAATATTCATCAGAAGAAGCAAAGTCAACTACGGCATACCTATGTTTTAGTTCTGGCACAACGGGAAGGAGTAAAGGAGTCGAAACAACTCATGCTAATATTGTCGCTAATGTACATCAAATTTATAATATTGATGATGATATGAATGATGAAATTATTTACCTTGCCGCATTACCTTTCTTTCATATTTATGGATTATTGCTTTTCATCCATATAGCCATTTTTACGGGTGCGACAGTCATTGTGATGCCAAAATTTGATTTGACAACATTCTGCAGATTAATTCAAGAGTATAAGGTTAATACAATTCCAATCGTACCTCCAATCATTGTATTATTAGTTAAAAATCCAATTGCAAGAAAATATGATTTATCAAGTTTAAAATTTTGTCTAAGTGGTGCTGCTCCTTTAAGCAAAGAATTAGCCGAAGAATTCACCAAAATATTTAATATACCAATTAAACAAGGTTATGGTTTAACTGAAACTCCCGTAACACATATTTCTAAAACTGATCTTGTCGTTCCTGGTTCTGTTGGAAGACTCGTTTCAAATATGGAATGCAAGTTCCTATCCGAAAAAGGAGAGGAACTTGGATATAATCAACCTGGTGAACTTTGTATTCGTGGTCCAACAGTTATGAAAGGTTACCTTAATAACAAAACGGCCACTAATGCGTGTATTGATCCTGAAGGATGGTTCCATACCGGTGATATAGCAATGATCAATGAATTAGGTGAATGATGAATGATGTTACTACTCTGTCTTCGGTAATGTATTATATATTCTCAAATTTTTTTTTTTTTTGTCTCATAATAGGAAACTTTTATATCGTCGAACGTGTTAAAGAGTTAATCAAGTACAAGGTAAAAATCATACGTTTGATTTAGTTCATGTTTTACCTAATTATCATGTTAAAATTATTAAATTGTCCTCATAGGGTTTCCAAATTCCACCTGCCGAATTGGAATCAATCTTGCTTACCCATCCATCAATCGCTGATGCTGCCGTAATTGGTGTTTACTCCAAGCAAGAAGCTACCGAATATCCGGCTGCTTACGTCGTATTACAACAAAATATTCATAAATCAGATCAAGTAAAAGAAGAAATTAAAGATTTTATTGCTCAAAAAGTTGCTCCTTTTAAGAAATTACGTGGTGGTGTTTTATTCATTGATCAAATTCCTAAAAGTGAATCTGGTAAAATTTTAAGAAGGTTATTAAGAGAAAGAATCAAGTCCGAACATCCTTTAAATCAGTTTCCTGCTCACAAGTTATGAGATATGATCAATCATATGATCCATAACTAGATTTTATTGCAAAGTTTTATCGTTACTTTGCTTGATTTTTTAATTTCGTCAGTTTTTAAAAATTAAATGAAATTTCAAAATTTTGAATTTTTCATGACGATCAAAGAATATTTTATGTAGGATTATGATAAAAAAAAAAAAGGAATTAACTAAATAAACAACGTTCTCGTTATTCTATAATCAAATAAATAATTTTATTGTAAACGTCAAACGTATCTATGAATTCAAAATCTCTAACTTTTGTACAATAATAAAAGTAGAATAGATCCAACATAATTTAGTTGGTACCATTCTACGCGTATTAATATAATCTAATTGTTCAATTCTAATTAATATAGTACACTTAGAACTTTTGTTCAAGTGGTTGAATGATGTGTTTGGGAAAACGTACACTAAACATATAATTGTGTCGCCTGAAAAGAAAAATGAAATGGTTAGAATTTTTCAATAGTTAATTTTTGAAATAACAAAAAAAAAAAAAAAAGTTCTATATAAATACTTTTCTAGAATAATTTCCCATGTGTCAGGATTAATTCTAACAGGGGTTTGTCGAACTCGATCATCAAACATCACATGATAACCTCGTTCTGATAAAACATCCATAATCATATCCACAAGGTGCTGATTCTCTAAATCTTGTGAATTCCTAAAAGAATTATAAGTTTTAGTTTTAAGAAACTTTTTTTTTTTTTTTTTTCACAATTATATGAAAAGTTAATTCTTTTTTTACGCACGTTCGAACAAGCGTCTGCCCACTAATTGCATGCCTTTGAACCAAAGGAATAACATTTTCATCCACGAATTCTATAGCCTTTGAAAATGATTCTGGATCAGTTTCTTGATAATGTTCAAGCCGGCTGATCAAATCTTGCCTTGCATGTATACTAATCTTTGTTGCTAAAGGAATATGTGCAATTGCATCATATGTCTTATGATCTATAATAAAATTGAAAATTAAAATTAAATCGACCTTTATTGGAGAAAACACTATCGTTTTTGAAAAATATAATCATACCAAGTTCTAACGAACTCTGATACTCAAATTCTTTTATAATCACTTGCATCACCTCCTCAATCGTTCCAACAGCGTTAATCAAATCTGAATTAATTTAATGAATTAAAGAATGAAAATTTCCTAAATTTAGGTTAGAACGAAACTTTGGACTTACGAAAGGGAAAGATCTTTCCAAGTTTCATTAAGGCGCCAAAGTGCTCTTTAAATATTTTATAACGAGCCCTGATCAACTGTGATAAATTTCGAATCAGTTAATCAGAAAAGTTGAAAACAAATTTTAACCTCGGAAAATAAAAAAATTACCATTTCATCGTAATCGGTAACTCGTTCCTCAATTAATTCGCCTTGATGAGTTCGCCGAACCATGGCGTTGTGATCTTTGATTTGTTTTCCGCGCATTAATTGACGTTCTACTGATACATCCTCATCTACATATAAGACGCAGATTCGGAATGTAGGTCGTCTAAATCCATGGTTGCAAATTAATTAGTAAGTAACAAATTAAAAAAAAAAATGGCGTTAATGAGTTACTCACGGGAATTTCTCTCTCAATGGTGTCTCCCAAAATTCCCGGCGTAACTCATGCATTTTGTCATACAAGAGTTTTAAACATTCGACTTGAATTTCCGTTCTGGGAAATCCGTCAACGAGGCATCCCACCGTTGGATCACAATTGAGAAGCGCTCGAAACAAACTCTCGAGGACTTTTCCATCGCCTGAAGATGAATAGATAAGAATTTTAACTAATATCAAATATATTAAAATAATTCTAATTCATAATAATATAATCACTCACTGATCATTTGCCCTTTATTGATTAACTCTTGACATTCTGGGGATGTTAAAAGCTTTGACATACTTATGGCCGGATTTGTGATTCCACGTGTTTTCAATAATGAATTTGTGTGCGTGCCCTATTAATACATAATAATCTTTAAATTTAACTCGGAAAAAAAGAGTAAAATCCGATCGGATTTACCTTCCCTGATCCTGGCGCTCCCATCAACCATATAATCTCCCTCGGTAGACTGATTTTAAATACAATTCGATAAACTTGATAATGCACGCGTTAATTGATAATTGACAAAAGTTACACTCACAAGAGGTTTTCCCGTCCGTATGCATCCTCGACATTCTTCCAAGATTGGTTGAAAATCAACTTTGCATTCTTAATTTCATTTACTCTAAATCAATTGAATCATTAAGATCAGCAAAAGTCTCATTCATTTTTAAATCATTTCTTTATACCTTTGGACTTCTTCAGTTTCCTGAGAAGAAATTATCTCGGAAGCAATTTCCGGTGAACTTACTGGTCCTGAAGGGGGGAAAAAATAATTTAAAATGCAAATAGATTTTCAAAACAAAAATATTTTCACATTACTTTGCAAAGGAAATGTTGGAATTGGCAAATATCTGGCAGAATTTGCATGAGGTTGAAATTTTGAAAATTCCGCGCTTGGAGGAAATGCGCTAAGACTTGACGTTGAAATTCCTCGGGAAATTTCAAAATTTTGAATTTTTATGCATGAAATGTTTTCAAAGACGTTCAAAAAATTTGAATTTTTGTTTTTGTGAAGAAAGGATTTCGGATTTGAAGTTGAAAATATTGAGAATTTTGAATAAAGACAATGATTTTTTGGAATGGAAATTGTTTTCTGAACGGAAAAAAAATTTTTCGTCCTCGAAGCATTTTGAAAAGTTCTTGTTTTAATGGGTGACAAAAAAATCGTCATTTTTGGTTTGGAAACTTTTAAAGATCGAACTCAAAAATTTTCAAAATTCGACTTTACGAGGGTTGAAAAATTTGAAAAAGACGACAAAATGAAAGAAAGACTTGAGATTTTTCTGCAAAACGAATTTCAAAGCTTTTTTATTTGAAGAAATTTTTGAAAAGATTTCAATACATGAAACGTTCACGTACATGCAAAATGCACTCATTGCACCATTAAAATTTTGATAATGTGTGCAAAAAAAAAAACATAGCTAATCTATTTTATTACGTAATCGAACATTTTGAAATGTGATTATCCAATTATATAGAATTATTTTTTGCCTCCTGTCGCAATTTGTCGCAATTCTTGTTTGAAAATTTTCGCTTCCTTTGGCATTTTCTTGCCTTTTTAATTCTTGATTCCATTGTGGAAGTTGTTGAGGATTGATTGATACATTAAGTGGATCATCATAATAAATTTTTTAAAAAAGTATGTCCTTGAAACACATCAATGCTAAGTCGGATTCATTTCCATACGTATTTAAGATGGATTCATATATTTTTGGTGAGAGGATAAGGGATTTCCTTCTATGATCTAAATTCGAAATATCATCTACATTTTCGTTATTAAAATGTTGCTCAACAATTTGAAGGATTCTAATAATGATATTGTCGAAGCAAGAGATTGGTAATAATGACATTTGCTATTGAGCTTCTCCACCTTCGAGTAAATTTATAAATAAATCATCAAGGCAAATTGTTTGTCCATGTTTCTCAGAGTTGTTGTTGTGCCAAGCGAACTCCTTCAGCACCGAATTGATTCAGTCGTCCTTATAAAAGTGGGGCCCTACCTTTGGGTTTTTCGGTTTTAGTATATGGATCTTTTTGCGATGTTAGACCATTCTTTGCAGCTTAAATATGGTTATGTAATCGTAGTCATATTTAAAAAATCGACTTTAAATAGATTTTTCGAGAACAAATGGTATTTTTTGATTTTTTGGTTACATTTTTATTTTATCAAGTTGGTATGAAAAAGGTGATTTGAATTTCTGACCATTTATATATAAAAAAAGGAGGGTCTTGACGGGTATAAAAATTTCAAGCACTCCTTTTTTGTCTTGGCATTAGAAATTTATTTTTACAAGTTCGTGGGCGTAACTCCACATGCAGATTTCATTTGATTTAGTTCAGCCATTCAAGTTATCGTAAAATTTTTTATTCATTGTTTTATGATTTTAGAACTTTCTGAAAGAAAATTAAATGACGCTATTTCATTTATATTGGGTTTAGGGAAAAAGTTTAATGCCTCATTTAATAAATTGATAGTGTCATGAGGTAGTACGTAAAATCAAATCTTAAAAAAAGCCATTGGCCTTTGTTGGGATTCATGACATATATTTAAAAGTTTATATAAAAAAGATATATATTTATCTTTAATAATTGATATAATCATGACGTTTTAATTTAATCGTTAACTTTTTAATGCATTATTCTTTTTAAGATGTATTTCTAAATAAAAAGTAATCCTTTGGCCGGAATTATGACATTAAGAAATTAATCATGTGACGAATAAGGGGCCTGACAAATAGGATTTTGAAAATTCCAAGTTCTCAGAATATTTAATAAAAACTATTATGTGATTACAAAATTTTACTAGTTTTGTCTAAATTATAGTGCTAGCTTGCATAATTTTAAAATATTTTAAAATAATCTTTGATATTATATCAAGTTACAAATCAAAAATAAAAAAATAAAAAAGGAAAATAATTAAAGTAATACATAGTAAAATTAGGGATGCATATAAATTTTGAAATAAACTGATCAAATTATATTTAGCAGTTAATATATATATATTTAATATTATATTTAATATATTAACTATATCAACTATATTAATATATTAAACATATTTAATATATTGTAGAGTTAAGAATTTATGAAAATATTATCATATGACATTTTAAAGAAAAGAAAAGAATATAATGGATAAATATTTAACCAAAGACTAAATAACTTCTAAAAAAGAATTCTTAAAGAGGAAATATGATATCATAAAATTAGCTTAGAAATAACAGAATTAACAGATTAATTAGAATAGAAATAACAAAAATATTAAAAAATAATAATAATAGAAAATAATAGTAATTATTGATAATTCAGAAAAAATTTAATAGAAATTATAGAAAATTATAGAAATATTCAAAAGAAAAATAGGAAAATACAGAAATTATAGATAAAAATAGAAAATTAAGAAATCATAGAATTTACAAAAATAGAAAATCAAAAAATTATAAGATTTATAGAAATGGTCTACATTAATCTATATATTTAAAAACGTTAATGATCACAAGATATCATATTTAGATTAGCCTATATAAATTAATCATAGAATTATAAAATATTACACAAACCCAAAAAGGCAATTTTATCTCATATTAAAATTTAAGTTTGAGTTTTAAAATTGGTTATACAAGTTTTCTTTTCAGATAATTATGTAACGTCATGTGATTTATAAGAAATTATATTTTCATAGTAAAATAAATCTATCTATATATTTAAAAGAGAAAATTTAACCTAGACTCTAAGTTTAAGTTATTATCTTAGATCCTATGTATAAATAAATATTTTTAATGTATTTATCACGTGATAAGTATAGTTGTGATCTAGGATAATATAAGGTCCTCTGATTATACTGTTAAGAACTTTATTGTATACTTTTAAGAAATTTTAAAAAGTTTTATTATACAATTACACTAATTTCTTTTTTAGATAATTATATATTGTAACTTTTATTGTACATTTAATAGTCTACTAAAAAAAGATTTATCTTACATCTACTTAATGACAAAAATGATTTGTTGTACACTTATTTAATAATAAAATAATTTTTCATTGTACACTTTTAACCAAGTTAAAAAATTATTATTATACATTTATCATATATTTTCTATCATAGATCGAATAATAACCTTAATGATACTATATGATGTATTATGTATTATATATTATCTTCTAATAAAATTTAACATTAAAACTAAATTTATTTATTATATGTATAAAAAAATTTTATCTTTATTATTATTAAAGAAATAATATTAATAGTATTGAAAATAACATTATAAATGCTAAAAAAATTATAAAAAATACAAAAAAACAGGATAAAAATGATGATAATAGTTATTAGTAAAATAATCGTATATATTACAATTTAATTTAATAATTTAAATAATATATATTACTTAAATTTTAAATAAATATGGAATTTTTATCATACAATATAAATTTTTTTTTGAAAATATCATACATTTAAACTAAATTTTAATGTACACTTTATTTATTTCTCAGATATGGTTTATTATATAAAATTTTTTGTAATCAGGAATCCTAATAATATCTTGAATCCAGAATACATTTTAAGGATGCCATATTTAAAAATATTGACAGTTACAAGGTGTTATGTTTAGATTTAACCTATATAAATTAATCATAAAATTATGAAACATTATATAAACTTAAAAAGGTAATTTTGTCTTCTAGTAAAATTTGAGTTCTAGTTTCAAAATCAGGTATATAAGTTTTTTTTCAGATAATTGTGTAATATTACGTGATTTATAAGAAATTATAGTTTTATAGTAAAACAATTGTATTTAAAATTATTAATTATTGATATGTAGTATCGATATCTGAAGTGTAATCAATTGTTAATATAAATAATAGGTGTTTACTAGTTTTATATAAAAAAAATAGATTTTAATTATATAAAAGGATGATTCTTTTAATCTCTTATTACCTTAATAATAAATAATTAAAATTCATAATATTCCTAATGAGTTGAGTCAAGTTGAGTTTTAAGAAAAAATTATCTTACATACTTTTAATTTAAAGTATTTATTTATTATGTGTAACTAAAATTTACAATTATGCATAATTATGTGAATCAAATATGCAAATTTATGCAAGTCATTTTTAAAACTTTAAAAATTCATTCTTTTAATAATAAACAAACATTTATATTTGACAGTGAATACAAAAATATATTAATTGCCAATTTAGAAGTCAACGAGATATTATTATATAATATAAATTAACGCAGATCATTTCAAAAATCCTATATATAAAGATTTAGACCAATATGTAATATCTTAATTTTAACTATGAAATACAAAAAAAATTAGATAAATAACATGATTAATACTACGTGGTTTTATTTGTATAAGCCACTGGATTGAGAGATTTGCTATTGTGAAGTTTACCTTGTATGCAAGTGACATTTACTACTTTGCGATAAGCATCATGTGAAAATAATGAGCTGGCAATTATGAATACAAGACAAGGTTTTAACTAGAATTTCATATTTTATTTACTTTATTGATATTACTAAACTATTTGAAACCCTTATGATTCAGTTTCTAACTCATTTTCTGTTACTTTTGTTTAAAAACACAAGTATATAAACCTATCCAATTTTGTATAGTATTAACTTTTAGAATATCCTTCTCCTCTAACTCTTCAGCTTCAACATATTTCAAAAGTTCATCATGCATGGTTTGTGCGTTCATTCTATCCTGACGTCGCTGATTTTCTAATAAAAAAAATTGTTCTAACATAGCTTTGACATTTTTTTTAATCCTAATACCACTTCCTTTGATGCCTAATTTTTGGTTGTCTTTTAATATCCACCCTTTAGGTAGTAGAAATATTATGTTTATTATATTATTTTATAAGAAAATTATAATACAATAACTATAATAAAACAACTGTAAGCAATATTTATTGGATTTTATAATTACTTTAGAATTGCTCAGTGGATGTAAATTGGTCTAAATTTATAATATAGAAAATGTTATTATTATTTGATGATTCATAATTACTATTTATTACTTACCAGTTTCTAGTATTTCTGTGCCTTCTTTATATTGATCCAATCGTCTGAATTAGAATTAGAGACTGCATTAAAAAATAAAATTGATAAGTTTGAAATTTTAATACCTTCTATTTCGTTATCATCTTCAACTAATATATTATAATATAACATTAGATTTGTCATTTGTGTACAAAGATTTATTTAACCAATTATATGACAATACTTACCAGTTCTTTATTTATTGAAATTGTTCATGCTGATTCAGGTATTGTATGCTCTGATACATTTAGTTGAAGACGATGAATTGGAGTATTCTAAAGGTTTATCACATATGCTAGAGTAAAATTAATCTATTTTCCAATATGAGGTAGTGAGCGTGCATGAATATATTCACTATATTTACCCTCTACTGGCCATTCCTAATAGTATAGTTTTGAAATTCCTTTTATTGTTTTGATTTTAGCCTTTTTTGTTTTTTGTTACTAACTTTAGTTTCTGCTTTCTCACTAACTAAATTATTATGATCTGGCTCTATATTTGCTACTGTAATACCAAATAAACCCTTAACAGCTTTAGTTATATCATTTTCTGTTTCTAAATCAAATCCAATTCATATATATTACTTGATTGCATGTGTTACCTTGAAAGTATGTTAGAATATATATTTATTACTATCTTTATACAAAAATGAAAGAATACTAACTGATGTATGATGTGAATTAATGGTTGTTTTTGCTTCTCCAGATTTTAAAAATAACTAATTACGAATTTCAATATTATACCATTTATGCTAGTGTCCTATTATGGTTATAAGTTTAGAATTGTGATAGTGAGATCTGTTATCAGATATTATTCTGATCTATTTAGGTTTATTATCCATTGTCTCAAATACAGCTTCAAATACGAATACTGAAAACTAAACATTTTGCTTGATATCCATTGACCAGTGATCATATGCTCATACATCTAACTCATTTTCACATTTTTTAGATTGTATGTAACGTCTAATCACGTTTTCTAAAAAATCTTATTTTATCTCATATGCAGATTTAGGTAATACGCGCATTTTATAATCTGCAATGAATAGTATTCTATTGGAATCTAACTCAGATAATGCTGCTTTGAATTGGACATTTAGATAAACTTTACATGTTTGGTGTAAAAGGTAGTATAATAATTTTTCTTTATTAGTCTGAAGCATAGCGAAAGATTATATAATTCTATATGCTATTTGATTCAAATATCTGCATTCTCCCGCTCAATAATTGAGTTGATTAGCACTAGAGTTCCGAATGAGTCGAGTTGAGTCGAGTTTAAAGACCAACTCTATTTGACTCATTTTTTTCGAGTCGAGTCGAGTCAAATTTATTTTATAAAATCT
>CAJVPP010000277.1:0-37885 GCA_910592005.1 Funneliformis mosseae | reverse complement strand
TAATTATTAAATAATAAATTATTTTTAAAATTAAAAAATTAAAAAATTAATATATATTGATAATTATGAATTTTAAAGTTTATAAATACTACCATTAAATATATCATAATATGATAAATCTAAAAATTTTATTTTATTTTTTTATAATCATTAAATATTAAAATATTTTAAGTTTTCTACAATATTTAGAAACAATTTTATATTACAGTTTAAGGAATAATATTTAAATTAAAATTAAAATATATAAAATAAATATTAAAAAAAAGCTATTTAAAAAATAGTTTTTTAATTTGATTCTTTTTTAAAAATTTACTTTATATTTTAAATTGTTTAGCAAGTAAATTTATCTCTAAATTCAAAAAAAGGTATAATTTCTTAAATAAATATTAAATATTAATTTTAGTAATATAATATATATAAAAAAATATTGTTTAATATTTATTGACTTTAATAAAAAAATTTTAAGTGTATTAAGAAGGTTTTTAAATAATTCAAAATTAAATTTTAAAAAATTTATTATAATAATTTTTTAAAAATTTAAAATATATATATTATAAATTGATTAAATTACTTTACTATTAATAAAAGTTATAAACTTTTTAAAAATTATAAAAATTATAATAATTGAAATAATCTTTTATAATAAATTTTATAATATTTAATTATAATTAATATTGCTAAAAATAAATTTTAATAAATTTGTTAAAGATTAATATACCATATTCCTCCAAAAATAAGCAATTTCTGAAAATAAGCAACCCTCAAATTAACTTAATACCCAAAAATAAGCAATTTAATTAAATTTTATAAAATACCATATATAAAAAAAAATTTTTATTTTTAATGTTTCAATATACAAATCATGTTAAACATGATCATCAATATCATCTTCAATATCATCTTCAATATCATCATCAATATTATCACCACTATCAATATCATCGCTATTATCAATATTATCTTTATCAAAGATCTCTAAATCATAATTCAAATTGATCAATATTTTACAAGTTTTAAAGAATTCTATAATAATTTCATCAGGAATCCTTTTCTAAGACTTTTTAACCTATGATTATATATCACTAAATCTAGCGTGATGAAGGTTTTCTTTAGCAGTTACTTCAATATCACTATTAGCCATCCAAATATGCTATTCTTTACAAAGATTATTCTTGAATAGTTTATTTATTACAACATCCAGTGGCTAATAAATGTTAGTTAACCCATCTAATATCCTACTATGCTACGATTAATGTCAAAGTGCTCTGCCGCCTTAATGTAACCATATTCTTTTGTATAGGTAACAATTTGTATTTTTTGTTCGATAGAATACGAAGTTTGTGAACATTTATTAACTTTTATAACCTTTTATTTAACAATTCTTTTTTTGTAGAATGTGGCATTTTAGCTGAATAAAAAAAATTTTTTGCAATTTTATATAATATTAGATGATTAACGTGATCAATAATCACAAGATTTATTAACAAATTAGCAGATTTTAGATTGTATATCATAAGTTGATTAAAGCATACCTGAAAATAAGCAATAATATAGCAAAAATATGTTGCTTATTTTCAGAGGAATACAGTATTAAAATTTTTTAATATAAATTTTTTAAAAATTATAAAGTTTTAATTATAAATAATTTTAGATCTTTTATTATATAATTAAAAAATAAAAATTATTATGATATAATATATATTTATAAAATTAATTTAAAAAAAAATTTTAATTTTTTATAAAGAAAATTAAAAGATAATTTATAATAAATAAGTAAGTAAATTTACTTATAAACTTTTATAATCTAAAAAATATTAAAAAATATATTTATTATACTAAATATATTTAAATTATATTTTAGATTATTGTATAATTTGATTAATATTATTTTTTACAAATCATATTTAAATAAAAATATATATTATCACTAGATTAATTTTTAAATATCTTAATATCTAAGTTAAAAAACTGCAGTAATTAATTTTACTTATTAAAATTTATGATTTAAGATTTTCTTTAAGTTTTATAGATATTTATTATATTTGAATCAACTTGATAATTTATTATAATTTAGGATTTAAGATTTATTTAATTAAACTTATATGATAAATTTAAAAGTAAGTTAATATATGATATTATAATGAATTTTGAATAAAAAATAACATTAAAAAAAAGTAATTTTTGTAGGTTTAAATTTATTCTTTTATTTATAACTTGAAACTTATAATAAAGTTATAAAACTTATAAGAGAGCTAATTTATAATTTGAGCAAAATATTATTTATTTATATAAAATTAATTTGCTATAACTAATTATTTTACTTTATTATAAACTAACTAAATTTATAAACTTTAGCTATAATATAATAAAAAAATAAAATAAAATATAAATATAAAATATAAGAAAAAATAATAAAAAGAATAAAGATATAAAAATAAAAAGTTATCTATTATTACAAATATAATAAATATTTGCAGTATTAGAAAAATAACATATCTGATTGATCAGATAAATTATGTAAATTCTTAATATTTTTCTGATTTTTCTGATATAATATTTGTTGATCATTATTATGTATTATCATTTAAAAATTCTTACATAATATTTTTTATATTTATAGTAATTTCTATTTTTAATATTAATAATATATGGGAACTAAGTATTAAAATCACTTTACAGAATAAGAAATTAATTTTGAGTAAATGATGATCAAAAAAATTTTACATTTTAGTAAATATTTTCAACCAATAATAAATTATTTAATTTAAATATTAAATCAAATTAATTAATAATATGATGATATTATTATAAAAAATACATAAAATTTTATTATCCTATAGATATTATTATACTAATTTTTATAATACTTAAAATTAATTTTATAATACTTTAGATTTTGTTATTAAAATCACTTTACAGGATGTTATTACACTAATTTTATTAGAAAAATAATTTTAAAATTTAAATAATATATTTTTATTACAAAATTATCATTTATGAAAATTCATTTTATAGTAACTTTAAAAAGAAATTTAAATTATTTTAATTTTTTCATGTTTATTTTTTTTATAAAACAAAATAAATAGAGTATTTTTCAAAAAAAAATTTTATTAAAGATATAAATATCTTCAGTTACTATCCAAATATTTATTCAAATTTATTAATAATGATTTTATATTAAATATTTTAATTAAAGTGAATTTTAAATAGATCTGAAAATTTTTTAACTTTTTGAATAATAATGTCTGATTATTTTCAAATTTTATGTTAATTATTTCTAAAATCTAATTTTAGAAAAATTTTGATGATCTAATTACTTGCTTTATTAATATTATATTATAATTCATTTTTGCTTGAAAGGATTCTGTAATCTGATTTTAATAGCTTAGTTCTTATATAAAAAAAAATAATAAATTATATTAAAATAAAAATTTAATAGAAATAATAAAATTAAAATAATAAAAGAAAGAAATAAATATTATATAATTGTCAAATAATATAAATGGGCAAAAAAGTTCAAAAAAAATTTTTTTTGAATTAATGCTAAATCTGAACTTATTTTACTAAAAAAATCATTTAGTAAAAATTTTTTTTGGTAGAATTCTCCCTTTCTACTGCAAAGCGTCCAAATGATAAAATATGTTAAAAGGTATAATTATTAACTTATAAATCTATTTATAATGATTAATAATTTATTAAATTTATTAAGATTTAATGATTACAATATTTTATTAAGTACTTTTAAAATTAACAAATTAACGACTTTCTCTTATATAAAAGTAAAAACTTCTCTGTATTAATACCAAAATAATTAGTATTAAAACTATTTTCAAGAAAATAAAATCAATCAATTAATGCAATAAAAGGAATTTTTATTTCTATCTTTATACTGTTTCGTAAGCATTTTTGGATATTTTCTTTATTAATTACAGTACGCCCATTATTGAAAGTATTAACCCTTTATAACATTATCGTTTTCAAATGTAATTTCAATTCTTCAAAATCTTCTTCCTTACGAACCGTTGTAATATTGTATAATCAAAGTTAATGCGACATCTCGCCGATTCAAGTATTTCCTGTAACTAAAACTGCTCGATGAAAACTGTAGTAATGGCGATTGATTAAAGAAATCAAATAAAAGTATCGAAATAGTGTATTATTTGCATATATCGATTACAAATTTTACGCTTCATCAACTAATTCACCATAAAGCATTGTTATCAAAAGTTTTTTTCTTTGCTTTTTCGAATAAATTTCAAGACATATATATACATATTTTTTTTTTTTTTTTTTCAAAAATCACTTTGTACACCTACATCGTCTTAATTTCTAAACTATGTGATGTAAATCAAATCGGTTGCGCAGATTGAAATATTTCATGTTATATTACAATCGACTAAATAAGTTAATCATGAAGACATCACATATTTTCTTACGCTTTTTTTTTTCATTCTTCAATTAATTGATCCAATTTATCAACAGCAGACTGTACATGAGCGGCAACACCACCACGAACTTCTTTATGCATTTCATTCATTTCAACAGATTGTCTAGCTTTAACTTCTTTTTTCAATCTGTCAAGCAAAGCTTTTTTATCAATATTTTCAATATGAGGAAGGTCTCTGAGCAATTCTGTAGGATTCTTTAAACGCTCTTGTCCAATAGCCGCAGCATATTTTCCAAGCGCCGAAGCTAAAATTAAATTTTTTAGTTGATCTTTATTTGTAACAATGTGGTTTAAAAAAAGTTTAACAGAATACCTGCGGTCGCAGCCTGAGTTTTGAAGTGAGGACCAGTTCCCTCTTTACTTTCTTTACGAGCATAATCCGTAGACAAGGATTTTAATTCTGCAAGATTACGATTTTCTGCTTCTACACTTATACCTTCTCCATGTATATCCACTTCATCTTTATCAGGCACCTGATGATAATCGCCGATTGGCTCTTCAACATTGGCTTTCATGTATAATAAAGTGTTACCAAATGTTTAAAAGAACAAAGATAATGTGAAAATAACGGATAACATACCACCAACTCCTGGTGGACCAAATTTCAAATGTCTTTGACCTGTTGTTGGGTTGGGAACATATTCACCATTTATTTCTCCTCTTTTGTCAAATATTCTTTTCGTTGTAGACATAATTAATCGCGAGAAAATTGTGAAATTAGAAAGTTTTAAGAAATTAAAAGAATTTTATAATAATTGGAACGAATTACGTAAACAGTTCGTATTTCGTTAGTGTATGACATACATAAATATTATATGACATAAAATTTGAATCATAATTTTATTTAAAATAAGAATCATATCCATATGTTAACTAATTAAATTAGTCCAACCCCCTAAATTAACCGGGTATATATAAAACGCTTCGAAGTCACGTGGGATGAAAATTTTTTTGGTCTTAAAAAAGCTTACTTAGTTCTTAACTACTTACATTGATTTAGAATTATTGAGTAAAATAAAAAATAAAATAAAAAAATATATATAATGTTGAATTTATCCCCATTCGTTTCGAAAGATATAATTATCCTCCATATATTGCGAAGATGTTTCTTCATGATCGGATAATGGCCTTGAAGAGGAAAATTCAAAATTTTCTAAAAAAAAAGTAATAATTCGTTACATTTCATACATGAGGTTACTTTGATAGAAATTTGTAATAAACACGTACCTAAATTATTATCTAAAAAGGTTAATAAATTATTCTCAGCATAGAGAAATTGAATTCCTCCCGACTGAGTATTTAAATCATCCGATTGGGTAATCAAATCAAAGAAACTTTCTTGGGGAACTTCTGATTGAGCAATCAAATCTTGCGTAAATTCTTGGAAATCTTCGGTTTCTCCTGATTGAGCAAGCGTAATTTCTTGGTAAGTTTCTTCAGATTGAGTAATCAAATTTTGTACGATTTCTTCAGTTTTTCCTGATTGAGTTTCGGGATTCATATCATTCAAATTTTGATTACAAGATACGAATTTTATAATCTTTGGTTTTAGTTTCCTATAACCAATATAAAGTCGGTCATAAGTATCCTTTACATCTTTAGGGGCAATTTCCCAAAGATGAGGTATATCTTTAAATGAATCCGAAAAATGTCTAAACTGTTTTTTTTTTTTAGCTGTATTGATTGCTCTACATACATTGATATAAAAGATCATATAAGGATTTAATAAATCCTTATAATCACAATCAATCAGTTCTGTTGCCGTTGAAACCTCCACAGGTAGAAACTTATTGTTCGAATGGTCCAAAATGAGGACCTCCATTCTCTTCGAGACCGGATCGGTGTCCAAAGTGAAGGTTATTTTTCCAGTCATATCTTTTTTTTTAATGAGCAGGAAAATAAAAAAATGATACTTTTATAATAAGCAAGTAAGGTATCAATTATATCAAACCCTGTTATAACCTTTTCTGGTTATGCAATAATCTCGCACTAAAATTTTTACAAAATGTCGAATTAGGTGAATTTAATTTTAAGAAGTAACTTTTTTTATAATTGAAATCAAACATCGGGAGAGTTGATGGTATTTGTTTTATATATTACTTTCAATCTTGAATTTAATTTTTGTCCCACAAAATGCCCAATTTAGTTATGCCAAGCCAAATGAAAATAGACATTTCAACAATATTTGCTGAGATTGCAAATTTGTTGAAATTTTTATTATTTTATTAAATTTTAAGGAATTTCTACTATGTGTCATTGGTGTCATTTAATTAAAAAAACCCGAAATGGTATTTGTATTGAAATTCCTTGAATTAAATATTTAGTTCCACCAAAGTACCCGATTTAGTTATTCCAAGCAAAATGAAATAAACCTCTCAACAATAATTGCTGAGATTGCAGATTGCAAATTTGTTTATTATTTTTTATTATAATTTAAGGAGCTTCTACTATATGTCATTTGTGTCATTTTAATTTAAAAAAAGTCCGAATTCAGAAAAGATTGATTATGGTTGTTTGTATTATAATAAATATTTAGTTCCACCAAAGTACCCGATTTAGTTATGCCAAGCAAAATGAAAATAGACCCTTTACAATATTTGCTGAGATTGCAATTTTTGTTTTGCGCCCCATTATTACTATATAAGGAAATTTGCCTTAATGCATTATGAAATAGGCACGATAATTTAGGCCGATCATCAATTGAAGAATGTTATTTAAGCAAGGAAAAAACCTGGAAACGTGCGCATTTTACACTTGTTTCCATCATTCAATATGCCTTTGGACGAAAGTTTATATCGTTGCCATAGCTTACTTGATATAAGAAGAAATTATCGTTGCCGTAGCTTACTTGATATAAAGAGAAATATTATAGTCTTGAAACCAAACTATGAATTCTTGATGTGGAAATTTCCAGAAAATTACGATGTACCGAGAAATCCTTTCCCTTTTCTGCTTTTTAGAGATAACTATTTAGAAGCAACACGATCTATTCAAAGAGATTTAAAAGACGACAAAGAAATTGCCGAAGCGTGGAAAAATGCGGATGATAAAGTTCGTAAAGAATACGAAAAGTTATGTTATCTCAATAAAATCCCTCATCCGAATACTACATCAAGTTTTATTACTACTTTTCTCTATCGTGTAAATTATTGTTTCATTTATACGATTTCCCAACCTCTTTTAACAGCTTTACTTAAAAGGAAGTTAGAAAAAGAGGCAACGAAGCTCTACGTAAAAAAATTAGCAGCTATTAGCAATGTACCATTACAATCAAAAGAAATTCAACTTTATATTTTTCATAAATTCGCGACTCTTTTCAAATTTCAAAAAAAGACGAACAAACAAGCGCACACCTTTTATTTGCTTATTTGTGGAGACGGATATTCTAGACAATTCGTCAATTGTTCTTTCATGGATCAATTTTTTTAATTTTATAATGGTCAATTTTTTTAACAAATCAATTGTTTAATATGAATATTAACTTAAAAGATCAATTATCTATGTTATATGTTAAGATTTATGATATATGAATTTTGTTTAAGAGTACCGGTCCGAGGAAAAATTACTGGATCGTTATTTATGTTTTTCTATTCATTTAAAATTTGTGATAAGCTGATTATACAATAAAGTATATTTTAAAAAATACAATAAACAGGATGAGAATCCTGTTTAGTACCATGAATTTTATACTAGGAATATCACAATTTGACAATCATCCTGTTTATTTGACAAATAATCATAGAACCGGAAGGCCCTAGACAACCTAAGAAATTCACCCCTTATTAGTTGAAATGACAAAGGTCATTTGAAAAGATGTAAATGACCTAAACAGGCTCTGTGAACTTTTTAAAAAATTGATATTTTAAGATTTTAATTTTTTGTCAAAAATCAAAATATCCGTTTTACTCGTTTTCTTTCGTCTTTTAACCGATCCATGGAGACATATCGATTTCTTTGTTTTTTTTTTCATTAGATTCCTATGAAATCAAAGTAACATTTGGCATAAGTATTCAATTCTTGATCTTTTGAAACAGATCCCGCTCGCAATGCATAAAAAAGAAGTGTGTTTGGAAATTTAAAATAAAAACAAAAACAAAGGCAATGAATTAATTAAGAATCCATAATTAACCAATGATGGTATAAAATTAAACATGGTGGTGCCAACTGGGCAAGTGTGGCTTCCAATTTCAATATAGTAAAGGAAATTCTTCTATGAACTTTGCACCAAGAACTCATTTCTTTCGTTTGTTTTTTTTTGAATGCACACGCATTCGCTTTTTCCAAAAAAAAAAAAAAAAAAAATAAACACTCGGGATGATTGTAATCGCCGCTCACAAAACCTATCCATATTCATAGTTACAAATATATGGATAGGATTGAACGCTCGAAAATAATTCATTTGATATGGGTTAATTACAGCTCATAAAGAATGAATACCAACAAATTGACATAAAATATTAAAATTTCGTTATCAGTACCATTTTTGAGCCTGTTGTATATAAATAAAGTATTATTTCTTTTTTTCCTGATGGGTTGATCGATCCTCTTCCATCTCCAGAAACATTGAACGCGAGGTTCCTTTCGCACTCTCGTCGGAATGATTTGCCTACGTCCATAAAATCAAAGGAAATTTAACGAGGTTGATTGATTAATTTGAAATTAATAAATAAATTCCATTGAATTATCCTATGATATGAATTATTATCGCTCATCCGAATTGAAAATGTCCAGCACAAGCAGTTAATAGAAACACATTGATCTTTGTCAAAACTTTTAATTGAAAAATTTCCTTATTGTCAATGATAGAACTGAAAGTAATTGCATAGGTTAGTTACACATTAAATCAACCATATTTTCTCATTAATTAGTGAATAGATTAAAATGAGGCTTTATTATAAGAATGATCTACATTACAGGATTTCTTAAATTTATTTTTCAAATCACTAAATTATTTTTGTAATTCAATAACGTTAAAGCTTGTATTAATCAAACTCATAATTCATCAATATATTTTAAAACTATTGCTAATCAAGTGACGGCAATAATGAATCGAGTGAGAGATATTGAAAAAATTAATATATTTTGATTCCCGCTTCGAAAATATAAAGTTTATATATAATAATAAAAAAAAAAAATAAGTAATTATAACGGAAGTACAACCAAGAATGGTGGTATCTTACCGGTGCAACACTTGTAATGAAATAGCAGGAACAATTTTTTGATTATATTTATGAGGATGCAAATATATGCTACATGCTATAAATTCCCGCAATGATCCTATGTATCATTATAAAAATCCACTGCCATTTCACATCAAAAAACGCGTTAAATATCTTGCAATTCTCATAGGTTCCTTCTGAAACTTTGTTCTCTCAAAAATTTCAATGTATTTCCAGATCTTGAAAATTAATGATTTATTTGCAAAAGGAGCCATAATAGAATTATTAAAGTAGCATATTGTCGGTTTAATTAAAAAAAAAATAATAACATAAAATTTCAAACCTTCTGCTTATATAAAAAATTTTCTATAAATCAAAGCGTCAAAAGCGTTAAGATAATTTTAACGAAACTTATAAAGTGAATGATGTTTTTTATTCCATTCTGTAGAACTCTCACTCACCATAATAGGCTAATACATGAAATACATCAATAAAATTAAACCTTATAAGGTTGTTCTTTTAGGAGCATAATCGAAACTTCTTACTTTTTCCATCTATATAGAATGGTCGATGCCACTTGAAATTGGCATAACAAATCTCCAATATTATGCATAACAGAATTCTCATAATTTAACATATTACGCCAATTATTTTATACCAATTTTAATTTTTTTTATTTTTTTGACAGACCAAAATCGGCCAATGTAGTTATAAAATACAGTAATAAAAAATATTAAGTTTATAAAATAGTTAACTAATTACCAACCAGGCTCGCGATGAATTTCAGCATATATTCATTAAAAAATTTAATTTTCTAATACACGTATAATATTTTCATTAATACTCCATAAATGAAAATCGAGAGATTCTCCGTAAGTCCAGATTATATATTAATATAATAGGGATTTCGAATACCTTATTAAAGTGTCTTAAAGAAGCCGGAAATTATAATTCTTTTAATGAATAAGTATAAAAAGATTTGGGAGGGTTTCTAGGAAAATCAGGTTCCGAGAAATTTTTGACTAAAATTAAGAGAGCTTAATACATTTTAATCTAATAACATCAAAAACTATAATGCAATAAAAAATCTCAATTTTGCTAAAAAATTCCCGGAACCTGATTTTCCTAGTAATCAACCCATTTACATTAGTTATTTTACAATATTCACAGACTCCCCTTTTCTCAAAATGCAAAGATACAACGATTTTATAGAACTTACCTTGTAAACCCGACGTTATTTTTAGCTCTTGTGTATCAGAAACGCAAGAAGCAGAAAGTATACACTAATTCTGTACCAGAATAAATGAACTTCCACGATTTTTTTTTGTGCCCGAAATAATTTTTTTTTTTTAACATTAACTAAATTTGTAATTTTGGCATCAGGCCAAAACTACAAATCAAGTGGGGATGAATAACGTGTATAATATTAAAAATCTGTCAAAGTCATTATAATAATTTATAGGAATGAATTTTTATTAAAGTTATAAATGATGCTGCGATTGTTATGAAACTATTACTATGATTTCTAAATACCGAATATATATCATTCATAAACTCTAGAAAGAACGTCCAGGAAGACGTACAGGCGCGTACGAATCTGGTTACTATTTTGGTTGATCTCAAAATTTTTTCAAACGTAATATTCGCAGCATTCACGTTTTCATTTTTCAATTTTTATTTACATTTACATTTTCAATTTTGGCACGACCGATCAAATTATGAATACTAAAAGTTTTCATTAGGATTGTAACAGATATTTTGGACTTTTTTTTAAAAAAAATTTCTTGAAAATTTCAACTGTTTAAGTATAGTGTCACAAAAAAATCATAATTTTTTATTTTTTTTTTTTTTTCGTTAAACGGTCGGTCATGGTCGGTTACTATTCAGTCTCGCGATCGGTTACATTCAGTCAACGGCAAACCGATCCCACCGCTGACTGAATTATAACCGACCGTGACCGACTGTTATTAATAATTCCCGATATCTTTGTGGGATATCGGACATTGACTAACCCAATGGCCTAACCTATTACAATAACAACAAGTATTTGATGAACTAAAATATTTCAAAAAGATTAGAAATAATTAAAAATTATAATGATAATGTAAATTTATTAAAATATTATTATTTACCTTGTTGATTGATTTGAAAAAAAAACAAAATCGTTTAAATCCTACGGAAAAGAACGACCCAGTTCTATTCAAATAAAAATTAAAAACGTCATGAATATAGATTATTCATTTCACTAATATAAAAGGACGAAAAACAATTTTTATTTATAATACCTGGGCCGGCCGGCCTCTATAGGCCTTCCTCTTTTGACCGTCGGACTCGACGATCGTGCGTGACTCTTCTCTAGTAATCATGACGTATAGAACGCAACTAGTATTTACGTTCATTGTTTTCATGAAGTTATGAAAGTATTTGGTCAGAGATAAAAATGGGAGGTTTGCAATTAAAATCATGTTTGGATTATTATGTTTTGTAACTTTTTTGTTTTTTTTTAATAGCAAAACGACCCAAATATTTATATGAAAAAAAATCCGTTGTGTGTAGCCTTATGATTTACCAAATTCATGTGTAAATTGATTAAAAGATTGTGGATCAACAATCTTTCATTGTAAATTTTTGTAAAGTTCGGGATGATAACGTTTTCCAACTTTCCATTTTCAAAAGAAGAGTAGATGTCATGGCGCCAACAAAAATGTTGCAATTTGTACATTTATCAGGTTTTACGCCAAAAGATTTCGGATTATCTCTGTAATTTTTTTGATATACCCGATTATTATTGTTATCCGATCCATGTTACTTGACGAAATTTAATGTTTTTAAAAAAAAAAAAAAAGGTACTCCAAGGAGAAAGTCAAAGATTTTGAGATGTTTTTAAAGCAATGAGAATAAAAACGTTGAATTTTTATTCAGTTTTCAGGATATATTAAATATACAAAAAAAAAAGGTTTGCGCAAGAGATTCGATTCAGCAAAAAATTTTTTAATATGGATTAATTTGATTTATTTGTAATATTTGTAATACAATCTTTTACAACAATACTAATACATTGAAAACAAATAATAAATCAAGTTTTGAAAATAATAGAGAAAAGAACAATCAATTATTTCGAAATTCATTTCCAAAAAGGAATCACATTTTCATATGGTAATTTATTTTTTTAAATGTTTGAAATTTTAATGTTGTAAAGCATGTGATACAATGATTTTCTCTTTTTGTTGTTCAGAGCTAAACTTATTTTCACAGTGTAAGTAGTAAATATAAAATCACTTTTCAACAAAATACTACGTAAGAAAAACACATTAATTCCAATGACATTATGAAAATCGAAAAAATCCAAGTTTATAAAAGATGCGATAATATTATGGGGAAGATTACTAAGAAAACAGGTTTTGAGAAATTTTTTGACTAAATAAGATCAAAACTCAATGCAATAAAAATCTTAATTATGTTAAAAAATTCACAATCTTTCCCATATTGGTATAAATTTTTAGGACAAATATATTGTTGGGTAATTTACCTAGACTCAACATATGCAAAGTTATCACGTGATAAATACATAAGGGATTAGAGACTAATAAAAGAATGAGATGACTTGTTCGAGAAAGATATTAGAAGTCACAAACAGGCAATTAACGATTATATGGTAATTATTACGTAATATCTAAAACATTTAGTCTATAAACAGGATGCACGAGGGAAATATATTTTTATAGTTAAAATTTTAATTATTTACATCGTTTTAAATACGTCGGTAATTTTTTATAGAATACATAGTATGAGACTTATACAACAAATAAGTAATTGTAAATGCATATTTCATTTTATTGGAATGTATTTTTGATCGTTTCAATAGAATGATGTGATGATACACTTATACTTTCTTACAAATTTTTTATTTTATAAATCAATAATTGAATTAAAAATAATTTAGTAACACAAAATTTTTTGCTTTTTGCACTGCATGAAACTCATCGGGATCATTGTTTATCGATTCTATCGAGATACATTAGATGACGTAGTGATTCATCTAATATTTAGTTCTCATATAAAGAAAATTTATAATTATAGAATTTTAGCATATAATAAATTTCCCTGTAAAATAATAACCAATCATCCCAAATTTTGAATCAAAATAAAATGTTGAAAATTGTGATTTAATTTCCTTATCAGGAAACAAGACATCAAATCGATTATTTAAGAAGACGTTTTTTTCTTTTTCAAAAAAAAAAAAAAATAAGAAAAAAACAAAAAAACAAACCAATTCAACAAAAAATTTAAAACTACAAATAAAATCATGACAAAATTTTCTTGTGCATTTATCTTGATTTCTTTTGATGATTTATGTTTTGCAACCAATATGGTTCCAGTTTTCCTGTTACACCAATCTTGTATGTTTTAATTGAATTTTGCTCAATAATTAAAATTGTGATTTTTTAGAATCCACCTTTACTATGTATGGTTGTATGATTTGATTGCCAAAGGTATTTGCATGTCAAGATGTACTTTCTAAATAAAGCAATAATTTTTTGATAAATTTAATTGATATTGTGTTTTTCTTAACTCATAAAATATACAAAAAAAGGTTTTAAAACAACAAAAAAAATATGTTAATTCTTTTCGTGAATGATTACATATGATAAAATAAATTATATAAATTGGTTTACAATTTTTATTATAAGAACATATTATTTAATTCAGCTTAAATGAGTCATGTATATTTTTTTGTTAAAACAAACAAAAAATAATTAACTTACGTGCTTTTTAATACAGATTCTTCTTGAAAACATTATAATAAATAAAATAATGTCAACACATTATTCTCTTATTGGAAACAAAAACATTATACGATCATTTTTAAATATTTAAGAACTTGGACTAGCATTTATGCATTTTTTTTTAAAAAATAAATTCAAAAAAAAATTCCCTTAACAAATTATATTAATCATTACAATTTAAATCTATGGCAAAATTATCTTACATTTTTATTATCATAACTTCTAAAATTATTCTTGCATTTCAATCAGCAAGCGTTAACGCTAGTCTAATACATATCAATCATATCATTCAAATAGTATAGCTCGTCCTACAACTTGTCAAACTGCATATCATTTTACCTAGCTTTCTTATCACGTCTCAGCTAAGATGATTGCTGGTTGGTAATTTATAATAAATGGTAGTTTATTGGAATCTTTGTTCATAAATTTTTTTTATTTTTATTTTTATTTTTTAGAAAGCGTTACAGAATGCCTTGAGGACCCTTTTATCGTCAGATGTTAATTGTTAAAAGAATTTGTATGGTAAGATGTGCTGGCATTTTAATTGTTTAAATCTATAGCATTCAATTATCCAAAAAATATAGTTTAGCGATTTTAGTAATTCTTGGATCTTTATCAGAAAAAATCAATTCACTAAATATTTTCTTGCAGATATTTTATATTACATAAGTTTTTATTATTTTATGTATTATTAAATTACAAGATACTTACAAAAAAGTTTCATATAGTCAAATGTATTCTCTTGAAAATCAGTGTACTATACATATTTTTTTTAAAATAATAAAAAAGCATTTTAGTTCAGTAAAGCTCCATTCATATAAATGGGCTACCATTATTCTAGATACAATAATTTAAAATTAAAAAAAATTATAATTAGGGACCTTATAAGTGGATCCACAAGAATCTAAAATAAAAAAAAATCAAAATAATAATACACATCACCTACTATACATACAAAAATGATTGAATTATCACACTTTAAATTTAAATACTATTCTGATCATATTAATTTATATTAAATGTCAAATAATATTCAAAATCTATTTTAAATTCTACTTAAAGATATAGAAATTTATTATTTTATTAGTCATATTTTATATTATCCTGAAAACTGAAATGTAATAGAATCTTTCTATTTAAGAAAAACTGTTAAATCAAAATACAGTCAACTCTTTCTAAATGCATATTCTCATTTAGTCCTAAGTATATAGAATTCATATAGAAATTTTCTCTCTAAATATACATCCTCTTTAAATGCATATTTTTTAAAATTTTCACTATGGTCCTAAGGGGATGCATTTAAAGAGGATTGACTATACTTAAATCTATTCAAAATGCAATTACATTTAAATTTTAAAGTTATTTATAGTCAACTCTTAATATAGCGAACTCTTGATATAACGAATTTTTTGAACATATATAATAAAAATACTTTTGTTATAGCGAATTGGCCAATCAAATCTCTTAAAATCTTCACTATAGCCTTATAGCGAAGTTGAAGTCTAGGATATAGAGTTCGTTATAACAAGAGTTAACTGTACAATTATTATATTTTTATCAATTTGATTAAAAAAGTTCTTATCAGAATTATAGTAAATTTTTGTGAATTGATGAAACAATTGATGACATCAAATATAATAATTAAGAACTGCTTAACATGAAATAATATATCAACTACACCAATTTTCTACTTAGTAAAAGAATTTTATTAAGTTAATACAAATGAATACAAAAGTTTTCACAATCTTTAAAGCTTTGAAAGATGATTTTTTAAGATTGACCACTTCCTTTCTTACGAGTAATGCTATTAGTATCTTTATATAATATTTAATTATTTCAAGTAGAATTTTTTTTTATAAATTTCTTATTCTGGAATGTAAAATAACTTGTTTATCTTGCGCTGGTGATTTAATTACAATTAAAAAATGGTTATGTATATCATGTCGCATAAATAAATTAAAAAATGATTCGCTTAAATATCTCTCTAACTATAAAATCATATAATCAGCATGTGATTTTCTAACCTCAATTTTTATGTTAATCATTTCCTAATTATCATTAAAATAATTGATTTTGATTGGTTCAATTTTATTATTAAAATAATATAATATTAATATTGTATTTTTTTATAAAAATTATTAATTTTTCATAAATATTTCAAGAGCTATTTTAAATTGTTCTGTATTTTGAGAATCAAATAATATTTGCTTTGATAAATCTTCAGGTTCATCATTTTCTATTAATTGAATTTCATCTTCTTGATCAAGTTTAACTTTAAAATTTTCTTCAATAATTTTAAAAATAATAGATTTTATATTATTATTAATTTCATTTTTAATATATTTTAAATAATATAAACATTTATATTCAAGATATTATAAACAATATTGATGATAAATATGATCACATAGAAGAGAAATAAACTTTATTAAGATGTAAGAAATAAAATCATTATAATATTTTATAAGAATCTTGAAGATGACACTTTTTTAATAAATTTAGTAGATATTTTGAACTAAAAGTCATAAGTAAATGTTATTCATCTATATTTATATTAAGAGTTGCAAGATGACATGAAAACTTATTTTTTTCATGTTAATTAATTTTTATCCATTTGCTTTTTCTAATATTATTATTAACCTTTATAAATAATTTTAAAAGAAAAATAGATGCTTTATTAGTTAAACTTATTAAATCTTTTTTATAATAAGAATATTTTTTTATTGCAATAAATGCAATTTGAAATACATTATTACAATAAAGATAATTGATAACATGAGCTGTTTTGATAATTGTTTATGTGTATCTGTTTCTCTTGTTTGTCTTTGAATTAATGAATGATAATTTTTTATAGAATAATCATTAAATGCTACAAGATATTTTTTTAAAATATTAAGAATAAGATGATTAATACTTTTCCAATATTAAACATCTGAAAGAAGAATAATGGTATTTTATTATAATTTTTTTATTTAAATTGAACAAATAAATACTATATTCTTATATAAGCTTTAATATATATTTCTAATTATCAGATCTAAAAATTGTTGCATAAATATTTAAAACTAAAGAAATAGTATTATCTAAAAGGATTTTTAATATAAGATATTCTACATTTTTAAAACAAATTAGTTCAATTTTTTCTTTAATATATGAAGCAATATTTTTTCCAAGCATCTGAAATTAATTATAATAAAATATTAATTCTTTAAAGATAAGATTTATTATTAAGCTTTTTTTTTGTTCCAAAAAATATATTTGTATGCAGAATTAAAAAATCAAAAAATAATAAAATAACAGTTTCATGACTTTTTAAAGATATATGCAAAGGTTATATGATTTAAATAAAAAAACCAATACATTCTGGAATTTCTATCTGATTATTCTTTTTTTATTATTGTTATCTTTATTGTATAGTAATGCTTTCTGGGAATATATTTAACTTAGTTAATCAACAATTAATAGAATAATATTATGCTTAAAATAATCATGAAATTTAGTAAAGGATGCAAATATTTTTATAGCATTAATATATGCTTCTATTGAATGCAAATCAATCTTAATAAAATTAATAAATATAGTATCACTAAGTTATCGATCTTTTCATTTTTCATAAATATCTGCATTATAATAATGAACTGTTAGATTGTTAAGTAAATCCTCTTCAGAAAGAGTAAATTATTTAGCAAACTGATCATTAAAAAATTGAGAGAGAAAAGTCATATAATGTTTCTTTATCCAAGAAATTCAAGAATTAACATCAATAAATAATAGATTATATATATAGTTTTAATTTGCATTTACATTGTATGTAATATTCTAATATTCTTTGGAATTACACTTACTGTGAGTATAGAAATAGCAAGAATAGTCATATATGCAATAGTATTGGTAGTTGTTATTATTAGCATTTTTAATTCATGAATATTATGATAATCATCAATGTTTACAACTATTGTATTTGTCTGATATTTTAAGAGTTTTTTGTAATATTATTTCTATGAATTGAGAATATAACATTCTTCTTATGCTGATTTTTTCTTGATGTAAAACTTAATTACATATTAGATAAAGTATTAATAGCTCGATCAGATATACCTAAATAATCTAAAAATATTATGATATCTTTTTTTAGTGCACTAATATGCTTATTCTCAATTCTAGTAAGGAAATAACATAAAAAAGAGAGCACTTTCTGCCTTTGTAAGATAGTATGATCCAAAAGATTCCTACCACTTAGATTAATTAATTTTTCAAGCATGTTAAAAAATGATATAAGGTTAGTATCTTTTGATTTTATATCCTTTCTGAATAATTTTCAATCATAAATTAGTAATATGTTTTTTTTTTTCTCTTGTATATATAATTTGCACTATTGATCTAACACTTTCAATAAAATTAATCTCACAAATTCCATTTACCTCTAATGTTAATTTATCTCCAAATCCATCAAGATCCATCTTTGAATTATTAGGTTTAATTTCTTTCATTGTTAACCTGAGTTTGTTATCATCAGAATCATCATTAGTTTATTTTGTATCTGATTGGATTCTTGACATCATTTTAAGGTAACAGTATCCTTAAAATTCTTAAAATATATTTCATTTTCAATACAGTTTATATAGTAATTATGACAAAATTGAGTACTGCCTAAATGTCAAATAGAATTTAAAATTTTATGTTATAAGACTTTTCATTTAGCTTTCTCTGTAAATTTCCAAAACTTAGTTTCATTTCCTTCTACCTCACAAATAATACATAGTCTAGATAGTTTCTTTCAGTTTAGATTTTCTATTATAACCTTTAGAATTACTAAATAACCTGTTGAAAACTATGTAATTAATAAGATTAGTTTTAAAAAAATATTATAATAGACTTTTAGAAATGTAAATGAAATTTTTTTTAGTGTTATATAAAAAAAAAGCAAGATAATGAAATATTTACCTTACTTTAAATAATATAAAAAGTCAAGTTACATAATTCTATATAATGGCCAATCATGCAAAAATTCAGTATACTACTTTACTAAAAAAATAGTTAAATATATTTATTTAAGTAAATTGAAGATGTGATGTAATATGATAAATTTCCTTACTAATTAATTAATTCTAATTCTACTCTAATCTTAATCCTAATATAAACTTAACCCTAATACTAACTCTAATAATAAATACCCAGCAAATAAAATCTGACTATGATTTTTTTAGTAGTAATACTAAATCATGATTTGCTAATAGATATTCCTAAAATCTTCTATTCCTATTCTAGATGTTAAATAAATTTAGAAGTTATCATCATCATCTAATGATGAAAATGTATTAACTACCTTTATTAAAAGTAACATATTTCTAACTGTCTATGTCAAAGATTTATAAATGTGTTAAATATTCTTTTATTAGAGACTTTAAGGGAAATTACCGCTCAGATTGAGTATTTCTTTTATTTTTATTAGCAAATTCTTTTAGTAAAAGTATTGGTAATTATGAGATTTTTGAGTTATTGAAATATGAAACTTTCGATATTAGCAATCTACATACTCCCTCTCATTTATTTACAACTTAAACTAATAACTTCAATACAAATGAAACATCTGAATTTATCATACAAAATGATACAGATATCTGTTTTTATTTTTTTCTTTTTATTATCATTTGCTCACATTTCTTTATTTAAGTAAAAGGAATGAGTTAGTTCAATTTAGTTTCAACTTGCTTAAATTAAATATTTATCCTAATCTTTATGAAGAACTGTTATTTCCAAACTTTAATATAGCTTATCACTATTGCTTGAAATTTGGTAGATTTTCAATTAGGAAAAAAAGAATAGTAAAGAATAATGATAACTCTATTAAATCAAGATGTATAGACTGTGAATTTTCTGAAAAGATATTATATTAAGTGATATAGTAAATAGAAAAGAATATATATATGATAAATGCAAAGGAAGTGAAACATAATACAAGAATATGCAGGAATTAGTTAATTATTATCACTTTGTTCTTGCAACATAATTAAGTTCTATTATTCAATTTTACATTTAGAGTTAATTAATTTAATTAGTTTAATAACTTGAATTATTATTATAAATCAAGTCAATAGCTTAAATTAAAGTAGTAATTCTAGCTCAACAACCTTCTGTTACTAAAATTAATTCATTTACAGATTATTATAGCAAATTTTATAAGTTACAAAACATCTGATAAAATTTTTGCTGAGAAGTTGCCAGGTTGTCAGATTATCAACAAATTGAAAAAATAATAATACGTAATATTAGCCAATCAATTTTATTGTATTTTTTTTTATTATATCACTACAGACAATAACATTAGTATATTTTTTGTATAATACTATAATGCCTAAAACAAAATTAAATAAATATATTTGTTGTTAATAATTGAAAGGACTCTAAAAAGGCTTTCAAATTAAGTAATTGCAAGGCAATTTAACATTAGTAAATCTTTAGTTTCTAGAGTTTTTCTGAAATTTTAAAAATATGGATATATAGAGAATTTATCATTAGCATTAAGATGGATAAGAATACTTAAAGTTAATAATATAAAATATTTAAAAAATCTTTTAAAAGAGAGAGTGGATTGGTATTTGTGAGAACTACAATTTAAAATAGAGTTATAATTAAGACGTCATATTAGCTATTGTATTATTTATAAAATAATATATCACCTTGGTTATACCCATAAACTGATAAAGAATTTTTCTAAATATTTTTATAGTTATAAACAATTTTATTTATTGAATTTATTTATTATATTTAATTATCTAAATCAGCAATCAAATATAATGAAAATGATAGATTAAATTTTATAGTTCATATATCACAATCTTCTTTAATATAACTTGTATTTTCTGATGAGTTTACATATAATAGAAGAATACTTTTTTGATGTTATAAATGAAAATTTAAAGGAAAACATGCATGTAAATACATATTTTTTGTTTATGAGAAATGATATACTATAGAAAAAGCATTATATCTTAATAGTCTTCTAGCATATGCTATTCAAGAAGGTTCTATGAATAGTAATGATTATACTTATTTTATTGAACTTATTTTAGTATGTATTATTATTTTCATAAATATTTTTAATATATATTATGATAAATTAATTTTTTTTATCAAAGCTTTCTAAGATGAATATATATTCAGATTCCTATAGTATTTTAATATTAGATAATATTTCTATATATAAAGGACAGTATTTACTTAATATTTATAATGCAAAAGAAGTTTAGATTAAATTTTTGCTATTATATTCATCAGATTTAAATCTGATATGTAAGAAAATTTATAATAAAAAGAACTTTAATATATTAATTATTGTAGCTTTTGTCATTTTTTTTTATTTTTATTTATTTTTTTTAACTTATTTATTTACAATTAATTATAGAATGAACAAGCATTTTTTTACATTAAAAGTTATTTATATTGTAACAGATAAAAATTTAAATAGATTTAATTAGTAGAATTTATTGCTATATAGATCTTTTATGAAGATTATTTTATTCATTTTATTGTCATCGATCAATTATGCAAATTCTTAGATGTCAATTTTATTGCTTTTGATAATCACATAGATCATAGATATCCATTTAGTTATTTACAGATCTGGCAATTTTATTGACATAGCAACTATATTACCTAGCAAATAGCAACTTTATTTCCTTTAATATATTTAGTTTAGTTTATTTTATTATTTATTCAACATGTATAAATATCTCTGTATTTTCTTTAAGTCTCAGCACTAATGAAATATTAATCTTTTAAGTACTAAACTTATATATATTATATTAATAAAGAAGTATAATTAATCAAGTATAAAACTTATCCTTCGCAAACCCTTTGAAATTGTTATAAATAATTTGTATCTTTTTGCATTTATGCAATCCCTTTAATTATTATTAGTAAACTTATTATATGATATTATATTAATTTGCTATATTGACTTGGAGTCTTTGAAGCATAATCTCTGAAATATCTTTAAGTTATCTTGTGTTTATTTTGTATTTATCTCACGTGTTTTATATTAAGAATAATTCTTTGATGTTATTGTGAATCCTTACCTATGATTCTTTGAATAATTGTCTTAGTTTTATTTATCCTTTTGAGATTTATTTGAAGTTACGAAACTATTGTAATAATGTTAAAATCAAAATTAGATCAAATCTATATAAGATTCTATATAAAATTTAGATTTAGCATGTATAACCATTAATAAATATTTATCAAAAGTATGTTTTTATCATAGTGGATATATTTAAATGAATAAAATTTATAAAATTATAGATTTATATAAAATAATAATAATAATAATAATAATAATAATAAAATTATTTATCAAAAAGTTCATTAAAATCAATTGTAATTTTTTTATATCAATTCACAAATTAATATGTTATTCAAAAAAAACTTCTTCAATCATTTGATCAGATAAAAAATCTTTTCCATTTTCATTAATTGAAGATTTTACAATAAATCTTTTATCTTATGAGAGACCCATTAGAAATACAAAATTAATAAGATCAAAAAATTTCATGTCTATTACCTGAATATTAGATTTGTATGGTGATTTTTTTTTTAAGATGAATAGTAATTAAATTAGGCTTTGTTTTTTTGATAATGTAATTAATATAATTGAATTATAATTAGAGTAATAGAAGTAAATAAAACCAAATCTTTATTTTATAAAAGATTATTTAAATTTTTTTTTTAGTTTATTTTTTTTCTTTTTTTATATAATAATGATAAATAAATTAAAAATATCATATAAAACTATTACCATTAGTATATATATTATTATAATTTTTTAAAGGCTTTTTAGAATTTAAATAACAATAATTAATTTTATCAAAAATCTTAATTAAAGGTGGATGAGTTGCATCTACTCCTTTAATTTTAGCAATCTAATAATAAAAAATTTCAATATTTAATTATAATATTTATAATTAAAAATGCTTTTTATCATTGCTCTTGCTCTAAATTGTAATCATTTCATTATTTAATTTAAGGTGATGTTCATCATCAGCAATCAAACAACCTTGAATATGATATTCACATTTAGGAAAATTTTGATATATTTCTAGTTTTATATTTTCCAATAATGAAGAAGCATCTGATATCTTCAAATTAAATCTTTTTATTAAATAAAAATATATATTATAATAAATAAAATACAAGAATAATAAAATATATATCATATATGATTTTTTTTTTGGTAAAGATTCTTCAATATCATCCTCTATCACAGAACTTCCACAAACTATTTGCTTTCTTTTAGTTCTTTTTGCAGAATATACATATAATTGAACATTCTTTCTTTTTTTGCATTTTGCAATAAATGCTGCAATAGCGCCATTGGATTTTAAATCAAAGTGATCCGCCTTAATACTAGAAGATTTCTGATAACATATGAGATCAAGTTCTATTTCTCCCCATTCGGCTGGCATTTTATGAGACAATATTTCTTCTTCTATTTGACCAAATGTACTTAGATCATTTAAGTAATAAGAATATCAATTGCTTCATCAAGTTTTTACGTGGTTTTTTATATTTATCAATGCAAACTAATGTAATTTATTCTAAATTAAAATTTAATTTGTAAGTTTATAAAAATAATTAATAATATAGATTATATAATAAAAAAGATTATATTTACGTGATATAGAAATATTTTAGAAGTTGATGTTAATGATGAACTTGGTTTTGATAAAATAGGGCCAGTTATATCGATACATTCTTCATTTTAGAAAAAGAATTTGTGATTTTTGCTGATTTGTGATTCTTTCACCTTAATAATTTGAGTAATTACATTATAATATATAAAAATACTTTATTAAAAAAAATTTATATAAAATAATACCTTTATGATATTTATTCATACAATCTATACAAATATTTATATTATTTGGATGCGATAAAAGTATGATAAGCGGAGAAATACTAGTAAGAACCCATTCAACAAATTCTTTATCTAACGTGATCTTTTGGTTTGTAGCACCTTTTTGTGTGAAAGGTTTATGGCAAAAATCTAAAATATAATCTCGTTCAATTTTCTTTCTTTTCCACTCCAATTCTCTTGCTTGGCAAGTAATTTTTTGACCATATTCATTTTTACAATCTAAGCAAATAAGACAAATTGGACAAGCGTTGAGACGAAACTCTAAATAAAAAGTCATCGTTCTAAATAATTGTATTTTATTTCTTGTTGCACAAAAATACTGATATATATTTTGAGTAGATGACGCGTTATTTGGCATACAAATCACGTGGTTATTATTTTTTTCAATTTGCCGACAACCCGCGAACCCGAGAACCCGGCAACTCTCGGCAAAAATTTTACCAGGTGTCCCGTAACTTATGAAATTTGCTGTAAGGTAAATCCTAATCTTACGCTGCACAGAGATTTCTACATTTCATATTCACACACACCAAGTTTAACTGACTAAAATAACGGAATTTGTTTAATAAAACGACATGCAAGTTTTTGATTTTAAGTTATGCTGCTGATACGCTATATAAACTTATATAACGGGGAGTTATAGAAAAAATTTTCCTTATTTTTATTATTTTTTTTTTTTATTTCGATAGTTGAGTTTGCCACATATGTTTGTTTGTTATTGTTTTTGGGACTACCACCACGATTTGCATCGGCAGGACTTTTTATGTTGTAATATACGTAGATATGAGAAACTTATGAAATTTGTAAAGTTTTTTTGTTCTTCAAATAAAATAAATTTAGGAGAAAGGCGTGCACCCAAATTTGTCGGAAATTTAATTATGCGAGATCAAATTTAATAAATTGCCTTATCGACAATCAAAGATTTTAGCATGTAAATGATCGAATTAAAAATTACATTAAAAAAACAATTTTTTTTTCTATACAAACCAATAATAATGAATATCCTCGGACAATAATGGTTCCGATTGTTATGATACTATTCAAAATGTCGAGCAAAAAAAAATGTTAAGTTTTATTTTTAAATTTTTGTCTTATCAATAATTTTTTTTTTTTTTTTGGTAATTTCTTTCGGGTTGGGTCGCAAGGCAAAATTTTTTATTACTGTAAATTATTATTATTATCATTGGGACACGGTGACTGATGATTTCTTTTTTTTTTTTTTTCAAATTACGAATATTTAGTTTAGACAGCGGACGTGGTAGCAGTAGAGATGGATATGCCTCAAGCCTCCTTAATTTATTATTATAATTTTGCTTTGTGTTTAATTTTTTTTTATTTTTATTTTTTTTTTTTTTACTCTTGTTCAATCGTTTCACATCTAATTATTTTCCGTTAATATTATTCTAATGGCAGGATGGTGGTCGATCATTGATTTACGACAATTGTTTTATAACAGTATACTTCAATAGTTTCGTAAAAGTTTGACTATATTTACTTGATTATAATTCATTCTGTCCCATTTTTTAAAAATAAAAAAAAAAGATTTAATTATCAAAAAACGAATGAACCTTCAAATAACGCAGTATTTATAATGATTTTGATGAAATTTATTGCATCATATGCAAGTTTTCTGATGATTCTTATTATGCGATTCGCATGTCTAGTTTTATTATAATTAAATGTTTTAAAGTTTATATTAATGACAATTTTGTAATAGAAAAAGTTGTATAGAGATTAAAATGATATAAAACGAGAAAGAAAAAAAAATGAAATATAAAATGAAGAAAATAAAATATTTTATAATAATCAATAGGATATTTTGCCACTATCCACCAATCAATGCATTGATATAGTAACTTTGGAATTATCGAGGATTACCCGTGAAGATTACCCGTGAAGTTACTAATTATTTTATACAAACCAAATCGGACTATCTAATGTACAAGTAGTTGTTAAAGGAATGGTAATTAGAGATAAAAAAACATTGTAATAAAAAAAATTAAGTTTTTAAAATAATTTACCACATTCATGTATAAATGCAATGGCACTTGCCAAATGTAACGTTAAGGCGTCCTTTTAAATAAGAATTGATCACACAATTTCCAATTTCTTCTATATACTCGTATAATACTTTCATTATTCCTCCGTGAGAGATTCTTCGCAATTCAGTTTAAATTTTAATAAATAGGAATTTCGAATACATTTTATTAAAGTGTCTTAAAGAAGCCGGAACTTTTAATTCTTCTTATGAATAAGTATAAAAAGATTTACATTAGTTATTTACAATATTCACAGACTCCCCTTTTTCAAAATGCAAAGTTACAACGATTTTATAGAACTAATCTTGTTATATTTAGCTCTTGATGCGTCAGAAACGCAATTATACACTAATTCTGTATCAGAATAAATAAACTTCCCCATTTTTTTTTTTTGGTTTGTGCAATGCAAGCATACTAATTTTTTTTTTAAAACATTTGAGATTGTAAATCGATTAACTAAATTTGTAATCAGGTAAAAGTGAGGTTGAATAATGCCAAAGTCATTATTCATAACAAGTCACGTCTTACAATCCTTCATAAAATAAAATAATAATTTATCGGAATGAGTTTTTATTAAAGATATAAATGATGCGGCTGTTATAAACTAATTGAATATTATATCTTGGTAAGCGATTTCCAACATGTAATCGACTGGTTATCATACATAATTTACTATGATTTTTAATAAAAAAATACTGAATACATAACAACTGTAGGTGATAATATCATTCATAAAGCCTAGAAAAAGAACGTCCAGAAGACGTACGAATCCGGAAACCCGAAAAAGAATTGTTCCATGTTTTATAGATTTATTAAAAACTAACTTTTTTATTTGATCTCAAAAAAAAAAAAAATTGTTTTTAAGCGTAGAGTTGATATATTCGCAGCATTCACATGTTTATTCGTTCATTTTGTTCATTTATATTAATATTTACATTTACATTTTTTCAATCTTTGGCATTCACAGCCATGACTGATCATATATATGGATTAATTTTAAATTTATACTAAATAAAGTTTTCATCAAACAGAGATTTTGAATTTAAAAAAAAATTTATTGTTAAATTTCAACTGATAAAAAAAGTATTATCACAAAAAAAATCAAAATTCTTTTGTTCCGGTCGGTCACGGTCGGTTACTATCCAGTCACCGATCGGTTATTCTCCAGTCAACGGGTTAACTAACTGGTCCCAACGTTGACTGGATCATAACCGACCGTGACCGACTGGCAGATCCATATAAATATGGACATAATTACTGTTAAAAAAAAATTATTTTAAATCCTACGAATAAGAACGACCCATTTCTATTCATGAATAAAGATTATTCCTTTCACGAACATTAAAAGACGAAAAACAATTTTTTAAATAATAACTTGTTCGATTCCTCCTCTCTGGGCCTTCCTCTCTTGACGTTTGGGATCGTGCGCTCTTCTCTAGTAATCATGACGTATAGAACGCAACTAGTATTTACGTCTATTGTTTTCATGAAGTTATGAAAGTGTTTGATTCGAGAGATAATAAATGGGAGGTTTGCAAAATCATGTTTGGATTACTATGCTTTGTAACTTTTTTTTAATAGCAAATATTTATATGAAAAAAAAATCCGTTGTGTGTAGGGCCTTATGATTTACAAAATTCATGTGTAAAAGGTGAATGATTGATTAAAAGATTGTGGATCAAGTAGTAAAAGGACTTCATGATGTAATGGCGCCAACAAAATTTTGAGATTTGCAGGTTTTACGCCAAAAGATTTCGATTATCTCTGTATTTTTTTTTGATACCCGTTTATTATTGTTATCCGATCCATGTTATGATCCTGACGAAGTTTAATTTTTTTTTTTAAAAAAAAAAAAAAAAAAAAAAAGTATTCGAAGGAGAAAGTCGGAGATGTTTTTAAAGATGAGCACAAGACGACTGATTTATTTCAACAGTTATCGGTTATGAGAGACGAATTCTCCTTAATTATGTTATTCAGTTTTCAGTATATGTATATTAAATATATACAAAAAAAAAGGTTAGGCACAAGAAACTGAGATTAGATTCGGCAAAAAAAAAAAAATTTTAATATGGATTAATTTGATTTATTAATTGGAGTTCATTCAGTTTGTAATATACTCTTTTACAACAATACTAATGCGATGTCCCCCCATCAGACCAGATATTTCCGTATATGTTAATGATTAATATGTACTTCAATAATTGTTACATTGAAAAAAATAATAAATCAAGTTTTGAAATAATAGAGAAAGAAGAATCAATTATTTCGTGATAACCTTTGAAATTCTTTCCAAAAAAGAAGCACATTTCATATGGTAATTTTTTTTTTAAATGTTGCATGTGAATTTAAAGCATATGAGCATCATACGATCAGATGTACTGTATGTATGTACAACTTCCCCTCTTTTTGTGTTCAGAGATAAACCTATTTCGTTGTAAAATCTCTTTGGGATAGCCACAAAATACTACGTAGCAAAACATACATTAATTCCAAATGACATTATGAAAATCGAATTGTTCATCTAATAAAATAAAATAATGATATGGGGAAGATTACTAGGAAAATCAGGTTTTGAGAAATTTTTTATCAAAACTCAAATGCAATAAAAATCTTAATTTTGTTAAAAAATTCACAAAATCTAGCAATCTTCCCATATTGGTATAAATTTTTAGGACAAATATATTCTTGGGTAATTTACACAGACTCAACATATGCAAAGGTTATCACGTGATAAATTCATTTGAGATTAGGATAATAATCTATTTTTTTAGACTAATAAAAGAATGAGATGACTTGTTCGAGAGAAAGATATGGAAGAAGACACTTACAAGCAGGCACTTAACGATTATGTGGTAATTATTACGTAATGTCTAAAACATTTAGTCTATGAACAGGATGCACGAGGGAAATATATTTTTATAGTTAAAATTTTAATTATTTACACCGTTTTAAATACGTCGGTAATTTTTTATAGAATACATAGTATGAGAGACTTATACAACAAATAAAGTAATTGTAAATGCATATTTCATTTTATTGGAATGTATTTTTGATCGTTTCAATAGAATGATGTGATGATACATTTATGCTTTCTATTTAATCTTCAAAAACCTTTATCAATTATTACACATTTTTTATTATATAAATCAATAAATTGAATCAAAATAATTTAGGAACACAAAATTTTTTACGTTTAGCATTCATCGGGTAATATAGTCAAATGTATTCTCTTGAAAGTCAGTGTACTATACATATTTTTTTTTTTTAAAATAATAAAAAAGCATTTTGTTTCGGTAAAGTCCCGTTCACATGTGCGGGCTACCATTATCCTAGACGCAATAATTTGGAATTTAAAAAAAAAAATTATAATCAGGGACCTTACAAGTGGGTCCACAAGAATCTAAACTGAAACCAAAATCAAAATTCCAATACCCATCACCTACTAGCTGTACTGTACATACAAAATGATTGAATTATCACACTTAAATATAAACACTCTTCCGATCGTACCGATTTACGTTGCATGTCAAATAATGGTCAAAATTTATTTTAAATTCTACTTAAAGATATAGAAATTTATCAATTTAACAAATTTTATTGGTCAGATTTTGTATCACCCTGAAAACTGAAACGTAATAGAATCTTTCTACCTTTGAGAAACCGTTAAATCAAAATACTTGAATTTATTCAGGATATAATTACATTTAAATCTTAAAGTTGTTTACAATTATTATATTTTTTATCAATTTGGTTAAAAAAGTTCTTACCAGAATCATGGTAAATTTTTGTGAATTGGTGAAACAATTGATGACATCAAATATCAAGATTAGGAACTGCTGGACATGAAATGACACGTCAACTACGATGCATTAAATTAGAATTATATTATTACACCAATTTCCTGTTTAGTAAAAGAACTTTGTCAAGTTAATACAAAAGTTTTCACAATCTTTAAAAGCTTTGAAAGCTGATTTTTAAGGATGACCACTTCCTTCCTTGCGAACAACACTGTCAGTATCCTTATATAATATTTAATTGTTCTAAGTAAAATTATTATTTTTTTTTTTTTATGAATTTCTCATTCCAGAATGTAAAATAACTTGTTTATCTTGCGCTGGCGATTTAATTACAATTAAAAAAAAGAAGATGCGTAAATAAATTAAAAAATGATTCGCTTAAATATCTCCCTCATTGTAAATCATATGACCACCACCAAAAAATGGTTATTAGGGTGACATTAATTGTGAATTAGCATTTTTCTTAGTAAATTGAAGAACGGCTGGGATGTGACGCAAAATGTGACAAATTTCCTAACCCCTTAACTAAATCCTAATTCTACCCTTAATCTAAACCTAACACAAATACTATCCCTAATAACAAATACCTGGCAAATAAAATCCGGCTACCATTTTTTGGTAGAACACTATGTAAGTCGTGATTTGCTGATAGATATTCCGAAAATCTTCTATTCCCATTTTAGGTGCTAAACAACTTTAGTTCGAGCATTTCTCAATTTTTTTTATTTTTATTGGCAGATTCCCCATTATTTCCAATAAAACAATTCATAAATAATTGTTCATATCGAAACCGTTGACTCTTCATAAATCGTGACACATAATTATCTTGGACCTGCCCGATTAACGTTCCAAATTATTGTACAATTAAAAAGTATAACTACGTCATTCTGCTTTCGAATCACGACATTTTATTATTGGTCTACATTTTTGACGAATTCTTGTGTAACATAACGTATCAAAATATATCCGTATGTTAATTCCCGTCAAAAGTCAAAAATCGAATCATACCATTTGTTAAATGAATTTTGACTCGCAACTACTGTTATATAAGACATGAAGTGTTGAAATTGTTAATCTGGTTTAAGTTCGTTTATATACACGTATAAGCATGATTGCAATAATACTGTACTTGATTATAGAATGTCCGTCGATAACCTGATTTTAGTATTCGTCATTTGAGGTTACTAATTCATCTCTAATCCATACAACATCATTGTCCAAATGACTAGAATCTATGTTTGTCGCAAATACAATGTATAAAGAATCCATCGAACAATTTTGATAATTTGATCTATATATGACGATTACCATATTATCGTTGTAAAAGGGAAAAAATTGTTTGAAGAAAAAAAAAAGTGAGTATGTACTGTCTATTTCTTTGAATATAAGAGCGTTCGTTCTCTATTCATTTGGAGCGCAGTGATCATGAAATTAAAAAAGCTCTCTGAATTTTATACCTATTGATTACAATATTAGTAACATTTTCTAATTCATGAAACCGTCCATAAGGTTTGAATTGAAATCCTTAATAAACAAATTAGAATTGCGATATCAAAATGTACTTGTTGTTCTTTTTTTTTCGATGTATGAAAGAAAAAAAAACATCAAGTTAAAAATATTCAAATTTATAGAAATGAAGATTTATTTCAATACGCTAAAAAATAAATAAATTGAAGTGTTTATAATAAGACTACTTCTAATTATAAAAATAAAATAAATATGGGAGAACGTCAGCAAAATTGACTGCCGCTCACATATGATGAATTCAAATATATAATTAAGGAGGGTAGTTATGAATGAATTATCTATAATTAAGAACCCATGTCTTTAATGAATAAGAAAAAATATATGGGATGCTGAAACTTCATCATCACACCGTAAAAAAAAGTTAACATAATGAAATAAAAAATAATAAAAATCATGACACATAATCCAAAATTGTCGGGTTTACTTATTTTATTTTGAGCGGATCTCAAAATTAAATCTTGTGCAAAATTGATAACATAATTGCATTGAGAAAGATTCCTATACTCTTCAATGACCTCCTTATCTGCATTTTTCCAAGCTTCGACGATTTCGTTATGAACGCGATTTAATTTTGAAATATCATCTCGATTGCCTTTACCATTCAATGCTTCCAAATAATGTTGCTTGAAAATATGAAATGAATTCTGATCTATCAAGTTTCTTGAGGTGGTATATCGAACATTTCTTTCAATTGTTGAAGAGGATGGTGACCACATCAAGAATTCACGGTTTGGCTTTAACACCACCACATTTTTTTCAACGGTGTTTTGCTCCGTAATTTCGATATTTAACAAACACCTAATCATATTTGGCCAAAATTTTTTTTATGTAATTTTTAGTTTGAGGACTTTGGAGCCAAAAAATCTTTTTTATATCGTTTTTATAATTTCATTTACGAGATTATTTAAGAAAAGTTATGCAATTATCAATATCTCAATCTCAATGATTTACATTTCATCATGCAATGAAAATCTTTCCTATAATAAATTTTGATTTGATAAAAAAAAGGGGGTAAAAAACACAATAATAATTCTAGATTAGGCATTTTCTCAAGGCCTATTCAAAAAGGTTAAATTCCTAGTACCTTGATTCTTTACATCTCTTCCATATTAAGCATCCTTTCAATGAAGAATGATGACTCGATCCAAATAAATCAATTCAGCTATATCAGAAAAGTATTAAATTCCTAATACCTTACGTTTCCTATTTTGATTTCATCGAAAAGATTCTATATTAGTAATTCTTTCTATGTAGAATGATACCACAAAATCAGAATAAATTTCTAATACCTTACACTTTCCTCGTGGATACGTTTCATAGGCAAGATTCTATATTAGGTATTTTTCAATGAAGAATGATACCTCCGATCCAAAAAAAACCCTAAATAAATCAATTCAGTTATATAAAGAATGAAAATTTTTTCTAGTACCTTACACTTCCTAATTATTTCAAAAAAATAGGGGGAAAATTCTTTCATAGGAAATATACTATATTAGGTATTTTTTCAATGAATAATGTCCTCGATCCAAAAAAAAATTTCAGTTATATGGGAAAGAATAAAGTTTCTATTGACCTTACAATTTCGTATATAAGTTTAACAATTCTAAATTAGGCACCCTTCAATGTCATATAATCCGAGCTTCACAAAAAATCTTTACCTTTATATTCAATGGAAAATATTAAAAATGATAATAGCTTGAAACTAACGAAAAAGGACAAATAATAGAGGAATATAACGTATATAAAAAACTAGAATTCGGTGATTTTTTACCTACCTGATAAAAAACTCATCACTATCCATTATAAGAAACAAAAATGTCCGAACCCTTGTCAAAAATAAAAAAAGCAATGTCTGAACCCTCAAAATTAAAATACATATTGGACGAAAAAAGTCTTACAACAAAAGAATAAAAATAAAAAAAAAACTTGCTAATAAATACTTATTTGAAAGAATTAAAATTTGTAATTTAGCATTTTTAGTAATATATAGTATTGAATTTAAAAAATAAGAGAATATAAGAAAACATTATATTTAAAATAATATTAACCTACAAAAATATAAATTAGAAGAATGTTTAAGTAATTATTCAATTTTATTTGAAGATTTTTAGAAATTTTAACATGTATAATAAATTATGCTAATACACTTTATCTTCTTCTAGTATATTAAATTTTATTTAAAATTAAATTTATCTTAATTTTTTATTAATTCAAATTTATTTTTAAGAATATCATTTTAAAAAAGAAACACTACCAATTATATTTCTTCATGCTAGAGAAAGTTATTTTTTCTTATATCAAATATTTGAAGAAATAATTAAAACAAATAATAATAAAAATTTGTATATTTAATAACCTTTTGATATTTATAGTATAAATATATTTTAGAAATAAAATTTTTATTACTACATAGTGATTTATATTTTTATGTAAATTTATGAGATTTAATACAAAATATTGGCCAGAAAAAGATATAGAAAAGAAAGTTACTAAATGATAATAACATATTTTTTAGACTTAAAAAGAATGTGATTATTTTAAGTAAATTATTAATTTATTATTATATATATTATTATTTTTATTTATTTTATTAACTTAATTTTTTATTAAATTATAAAATATGTATAGAAAATTCAAAATTAATATTAAAAATTATAAAGATTTTTTAATTTTACATTCTAATATTTCTAATCCAATTAATTTAATTAATTATATTTCTTGAAATTTTGCTAAATAAATAAAATTACCATATTCTTCTCAACAAAAAATATGTTAAATTAATTTTATTTTTATTTTTAATTTAAATTATATTTATTAATATAAAATAAATTTTTATAGAGTACTACATATTTTAAATCACTTTATTTTATTCAAGTTTTTGAAATTTGTAAAAATATTTTTCTTAAATAAGTAAGTATTAAATTATATATTTATTTTAAATTATTTATTAATATTAATATATATTTATTTAAGTTAATTATTTAATTAAAAAAGAAAATATTGGTAAAGGAGTTAATATAATAATTTCTTTAATATATAATTATTTTGAAATTCATAAATTAAGTAAAAAAAAAAAGTTATTATTTATACAGATAATTGCTAGTTAGAATAAAAATAATTTTATGATTATGTATCTAATATAATAAGTAAGAAATAATCTTTATGAAGAAACAATATATTTTATAGTTATAGAACATATAAAATTTAGTCCTGATTATTTTTTTAGATTATTTAAATTAAAATTACAAAAAGCTGAAGTAGAAAATTTGGATGATTTAATATAAGTTGTAGAAGATTCAACAGTTGGTAAATATAATTTAATATAGATAGTTTTTGATAAAAAAGGAAAATGAATTGTCTTTTTTTATATATATACAGAATTTTTAAATAATTATTTAAGACTATACTAAGTATTTTTAAATAACATTATTTTGTTTTTAGTAAGGATAAAATAGTAATATAGAGATTAAAAAAATAGTAAATAGAGAAAAACATTTAAAAGATATTAGAAAAACTAAAATAATGCTAATAGGATTTCACATAAAATAATAACAAGTGGATTTAGTATTAAAAGACAATAGTATTTATATGAATAAGTCATATTCATATTCAAAATCTAAATAAATAAGATAGTCTTTAACCTAAATCAATAATTCTACAATTAAAAATAAAAAAGAAAAATTAATTTAATATTTTTAATTTTATTAATATTCTTATTTATTATAATTTTTTTTATTAATAAATTTTATTAATTTTATTAATTATAAACTTAAAATAACATAGTTGTTAATTTCTTTTTTAAAAAAAATATAACTTTAAATAATAAATATTTTTAATAATAAATAATTCAATTAAAGTAAATAAAACTTAAATTATTATAAATAATAAAGATAATTAAAAATATTATTTACTAATATTCTTTATTTTACTATTAAATAAATGAAATTAATTATTATTATATAAGTAAAATTACTTAAATTATATTACTTAAAAAGCTTAAAATAAATAAATAAAAAAAAATAAAATACTTATAAATAATGAACTTTTATTTAAAACAGAAAAAAAAAAGGTAATTTCAATTAAGAATACAAATTAAAAAAAAAAATAAAAAATAAAAAATAAATTTATAATTATAAAAAAAATAAAAAGCATTAATAATATTTCTCAAAAATAAAAAAATAAATAAAAAAATAAAAAAAACTTTACATTTTAATAAATAAAATTTAAAATCATTACTAAAAAAAACCCTCTTTTACTTTACTAAAATCTAAGATCACCGCTTATTGTAATTGTAAAATAATTTATGAAAATATTTTTAATAATAATTAATTAATATTTTTTTAATTTATTTAAATTTTATAAATTTAATTTTTATTAAATTTAATATATTTGTATATTATTAAAGAAAAAAAAGAAAAGAAACATTAATAAAATTCTTAAAATAAAAAAAAAAAAGTTTATTTACTATTTAAATGAAAGCTAAATCCTTTACTTTATTAAAATCTAAAACTACTGTTAATGAAAAAAAAAAGAAATATTAATAATATTTCTAAAACAAAAAAAATAAAAATAAATCACTCTATTAAATGAAAGCTAAAATTCTCTACCTTATCAAAATTCAAGACCACTGCTAAAGAAAAAAGGAAAAAGAAATATTAATAAATAGCATTTCTAAAATAAAAACAAAAAAAATCCACTTATCATTTAACAAAAGCTTCTAACTTTTAACCACTAAAAAGTAATATTATTAATCGACAAATTTAGCAAATTTAGCATAATTTTTCTGACTGTTTTTCTTTTTTTATTGCTTATATTTTTTACTTTAATAATGATTAATATTTGCAATTTATAAGTCAATCACATCTTTTATTTTTAATATCATCTTACCTTTTTTGTTTATTTTACAAAAACTAATTTATCTTAAAACTACTATAAAATAGTTTCTCTTTTTCTCTAAATACATATTTTTATTTAGTTTCAAGCATATAAAATTTATATAAAAATTTTCTCTTTAAATATACTTTCTCTTTAAATGCATATTTTTTAAAAATTTCACTATAGTTTTAAAAAGTATATTTAGAGAGATTGACTGTATTATTACAAATTAATTAGAAATTAAAATAATTATCATTATTAAATAAAGTATTATCTAAAATATTAATCTTATTAGTTTATTATATTAGATTAATTTATTCTTTTTTAATAAATTTTTTAATTTTACTTATTAATTTTATTTGTTCACTTGTATTCTTTTGTTAAAGTAAAAATATATGCATAGTATTTATATTCTATAATGCTTTATTAATACAAATAGTTTTTACTTCAATACTATTATTAGTTTTATCAGAATAATTTATGTTTAATATTATTTTAAATTAGAGGTTGGAACTGGTTAATTTTTAACCGGTTAATTAACTAGTTAAAATGGTTAACATATTAACTAGTTAAAGATTTTTTTAACCAGTTAAAATAGATGAATTTAAATCCAGCCGAAATTCAATTTTTGGCCAAAATTAAGATTTTTATGATTGACAAAATATTGTCTAACTCTGGCCAAATTTATAATATTGGCCAAAATTAATTTTAACCAGTTAATTAACCAGTTAACAAATATTTTAACCAGTTATTAACTGGTTAAAGAATTTTCAGCTGGTTCTAACCTCTATTTTAAATAAATCTACAATTTCTAAAAAATTAAGAATTTCATAAACTATCTATTCTTCAATTTTTCAAGAATAGCCAAAAATTCATTTACTCCTATCTTATTAGTAAAATTAAGAGCTTTAATTACTCTAGTAAGTTCATCATCAAGCATATAATTATTACCTTTATAATTATTAGAGTTCTAGATGAGTTAAGTTAATTCACAAGTTAGATAAGTTAAGTTAAATTTAAATCAAATTGAGTTTATATTTTTTGACTTGATGATTTATAAATTATGCTAAATTTGAGTTGAATTAAATATTAATTTAACTCAATTTTAACTTAAATTAAACTTAACTTAACTCAAGTTAATTTGAAATAATATTATTAATAAATTAATATTTTTAAACTATCCCTTAAACTATAGGTATAAATTAGCTATAAAATATTGTAGAAAAATTATAATATTTTAATATCTAATGATTATAAAAAGATAAAATAAAATTTATTAAATTTATCATATTAAGATCTATCTAATAATAGTATTTTTAAATTTTTAAAATTAATAATTAT
>CAJVPP010000276.1:0-37886 GCA_910592005.1 Funneliformis mosseae | reverse complement strand
TATCTATATCTAAAATTGGCTTTAGAAATTTAACCTTTCTAATAGTACAAATTTCTAATAATTTATCCAATAATAGTAGTGAATTTTTTAATTTAACAACAAATTGATGAAGTTTTTTGATTTCATCTTCTACATATTTCATTCCAGCTTTTACTGTCAAGTTGATAATATGAGCAGTATATCAAAAATGAATAAAAGACATATTATTAAATTCTTGATCTAATTCAGTTGCTAATTGATTATCACATGCTATCATATTGCTTCCATTATCTGTTATCATAGCAAGAATATTCTGACTAATATTGAATTCTTCAAAAAGTTGTGAAAATTTGCTTGTAATTAATTCAGCTCTATGAGAACCATTTATAGAAATTATATCAAGTAAAAGATTCTTTAATTCCCAATTATTATTAATATAATGAATTGTTATTCCAAGATAACAATCTTTTAGATCTGATGTTTATATGTCTGTTGTGAAAGATATTTTTGAATTAATTTGTGAAATTTCGCCTATTAAATCATTTTTTTTGTATCATAATTTTTTTTTTAAAGTTTGTTTACATAGTAAAATAAATTGAGAATTCAACTTAACAAACAATTTAAATTCAGTATTTTCAACAATAGAAAAATGTTGTAAATCAGTTGCAATAAAATCAATCAATGAATTTGTGATAGAGTTGGATTGTGATAAAGAATAGGGTTTAAAGCACGTTTCATTCAAAGTAATTTGATGATTTTTAGTTTTTTTATAATAAAATAAATGTTTTTTAGTTAAATATTTTTGAAGGGTGGTTGTTGAATTGCCAGGCGAATAAATTTTAGCACATAATATGCATTTATAACTTGTTGTTAGTTCAGTTTCTTCATCTTGGACTTTTAAAAAAATTTTCATACATTTGACTTGCGAGTTGTTATATTGAAATCTTCTTCAATCACTAAAGAAGTTGAAGAAACATCTGAGAAATTATCATCATTTTATTTGAAATTATGCCACCAGATATTGTATAATACAAACAATAATGCAAAATGAAAATTATTCTAGTTAAAATGACCAACACGTCTTATAATTTATGTGATACAGCATTTATATAGATTGATTATTCAAACTGGTCTAAATACCAGTTCGACTCAATTCAATTTCAGTTTTATTTGATCCTCAAATTAAATCGAAACCAGTTCTATGATCAAATCAGAGTCAGACTGGTCTGACTACAGATCTTAATATCCCTAATCACAGTGACTAATTATTATTAAATATCTTTTTCTCATAGACTTGTCATTGCTTAGTTATAAAAATGTATAAAATGTCTTATAAATTGTGTTTTATGTCTTTATGTATTTATATTATAACACAGATATTAATTAAAAATTTATGTTACTTTCTGCTTCTATAGTATCTAAACTTTTAGGAATTTCAGCTAGTACACTTTGACATTGGAATAGAAAGAGCAAAATATAATTTTCTAGACTTCCCTCAGAACATAGAGTTTATAACATCAAGTCTATACTTAGAAATTATGTTATCATCGTCACCATTACCATCTTCACCTTCTTCTCAGAATCCTAACATAAATCTTTTATTTATATTAGAATCTCAAGCTCAAAATAGAAAGAAGATCTTGAAAGACAGAAACAATACCTCCTCTCACCAGTGTTAGCAAATTTCAAGATTATTTTCCTTTTTTTAAAATGATCTAGATCAATTTGTATGTGATCATATAATTAGATTTTATAGTAAAGTTATTACATGATTAGATTATTTTAAGGTCACTTTAAGAGATCCGGATTGCGTTCTCTACTAGAACGATCAAGTCGCAGACTAGTTAAAAAAATTGTTATTATCTACAAAGACAAGCTATATCAGTTTGCCTTTAACTTTCTTGAGTTTGTCTTCAAACTTAATAGCATAAAGATCATGGTTTTCTCAGAAGATAACCTAATAGATGAATAGAAATTATTTCAGGATATTCTCACTATTAATACAATCTTCATTTGCTGATTATAAGGAAAGCATTCTGCTAAGTAAATATTTTATTTTTTTCATATATATATTTAACTTTAACTTTATTTTTATAATAAATACTCAAGCAAATGAATTCTAATTAACTTAATCTATTCAAATACAAATGAGAATGAAAACAAGACAAAAAATAAAAAATACAAAAAGAAAATATATGATAAATTAAAAGAATAAAGAAAGTAAATTTAATACAATCATTAAAAATATGAATGTATTCCAATTCCTCTTAGAAGACCTTGCTTTGACAATGGATGGGTTATGCTAGATTAGTTTACAATATGGTAATGAACAATTACCATTTGAGTTATAGGATTACAAGGCAATTTTTCTTTAGAATGCTATTCTGGCTAAAGATTAAACATACAAAGAAATGGATTTTTATGAACAAGGTTCTATATGAAATATTGGATCATGTCATCTCAGATGCTATATTAACAAGAGATGAAATTATCAAAAGGAATAAGAAAATTAATATTAACATTATGTTCATCATTTTAGATCTAAGAAAAATGATTGTTAATCAACTACTATCTGTACTCAATACTATTACGAACATTTCGTTTTTATATCAGGCTCCTACATAATGAAACTTTTTGCTATTGATCCCAATCATCCACGTTACAAAATGAAGCTACCATTTTATCATGAACATTGAAGATGCAATCATGGTTGACCAAATGAGATTAGTGAAGTTAAAATGAACTTAAAACTAATATACGAGAGAAACTAAGATATTAAACATTCGTATAGATACATGGAAAGTCTATCTGTAAGAATCAAGCAGAAGAAATTCACGTTACAGCCATTGATCCTGAAGTTTGTACCTTTCTTATATGGTATTCTCACAATTGATTATTGAAATATCAGAGACAATGATATCAATCGTGTTTTTTCGCTTATGGCTTATTTCACGCACCACCAGAGCATTAGCAAAAAAGCGTAACTCTATTAAGCGCGCTCAAGTACGCATGAGAAAACATATTCAAAATTTAGTGGATGAAGTGCATAAAAAACCTGCATTGTGGTTGACTAAGACTTTTGACATAATTGTGTTACCTAGATTTAATATCACACAGATGTCTCGTAGGCAAAAAGAAATTAACAGTAAAACATTTCGAAAGATGATGAGCTGGACGCATGCTAAGTTTAGGAATTGATTGTTATCTAAAGCGGAAGAATTTGGTAAAAATCATAATAACATCTCTATTCTGAAGCATATACAAGTAAAACATGCAGTCATTGCGGATATATTAAAAGGAATTTGGGTGGAAATAAAGTATTTAACTATAGTTGATCGATTCAATCCATCCGATAATTGCATTATAATGAAGAATATCTTTTCCTAATGTGTTTGTAATTGGTAATAAAAATTTGACCTTAAAAAAAACGATCATATCCTTTTATTAAAAAAAAAAAAAAAAAAAAAAAATTAAATAAAAAAAGGTTGAAACTATAATTCTCCATTAATGGAATTTTTCTAAAAATCCATTATACCGTAGTTTCATTATGAAATCTGCCTAAGAATTTCTAGTATATCGATTTCAATTGTGTATTAATTTTCATCAATGTTCATCTACGCTAATAATAAGAATTTTTATTAATCATAAATATAATGAATTATTTGCCAATAATAGATAAAATAATTTTAAATACATTCAAATGTTTATAAATTTAACTATACAATATTAAATTTCGTTTACATCTAATAATTAACCGATCTTAAAATTTAATTAATCCAGTTCTAACTTTTCATCATATTCATCTCCATCCATCTCATCAACCGCCATTTCATTATCGTCTAATGCGTGATTTCTTGCTATCACAATATCTGCGTTATTAATTGACGTTGAAACATGTGCTACTTCTCCGGTTCTTATTCCACCATCTATTTAAAGAGAAGATTAGAATTAAAAAGCACAAAAAATTAAAACTTAATTAATAATATATGACTGACTTACCGATTAAAAGTCTACTCAATGGATTCAAGATTTTATTTTTAATTAACCTGTTTAGTGGACGAGCGCCATATACAGGATCATATCCATTTTCTGCTAGCCATTTGCGTGCATTTTTATCTACATCTAAATTGATACGTCTATCTTCCAGACGTTTATTCAATCTATCTAATTGAACGTCGACAATCTTTTGAATATCTAGATTTTTGTTTGGAAACTGTTAGAATTATAATTTTTTCATATATGAAAGACTAAAAACAAATAGACTTACGTTGAACACCAAGTGGCGTAAAGATAATTATATCATCCAACCGATTCAAGAATTCCGGTCGGAAATGTCTTTTCACATCACTCATTACTGCCTCTTTAATTGTATCACTAATTACGTCCGTTGTGATACCTTGTAGGTGATAATACCCTAAATTACTATTGGAAAAGAAAACTTATTGAAATAATGTTTGAAGAAATTTCGAAATTTCGATATAAATATATAACGTATATACCTTGTCAATATGATTACACTATTACTAAAGTCAACATGACGACCTTGACCGTCTGTTAAACGACCATCATCTAACACTTGCAAGAGTATATTAAGAACTTGAGTATGCGCTTTCTCAACTTCATCAAATAAGATTACACTATAAGGTCGCCTTCTAACTGCCTCCGTTAATTGACCTCCTTCATCATGACCAACATAACCTGGAGGTGCTCCGATGAGACGCGCCACGGAATGACTAAATAATAATAATAATAATAATAATTTTTTCGAGTTCAAAGCAAAAAAAAAAAAAAGAAATATTTTTGATTATAAATATTTACCTTTCCATATATTCCGACATATCGATACGAATTATAAATTTCTCATCATCGAAAAGTTCATGCGCCAAAGCTTTACTCAGTTCAGTTTTACCAACACCAGTCGGTCCAAGGAATAGGAAACTTCCAAGGGGCTGATTCTCGCGTGCTAAACCAGCCCGACTTCTTAAGACGGCATTAGCGACCGCATCAACAGCTTCATTTTGACCGATCACTCTTTTATGTAGTGACTCAGCAAGTGTGAGCAACCTCTCTGCTTGTGATTTAGAAAGACGCGATACTGGAATACCTGTCCATCTTGACACAACTTCATTTATTTGTTCCGGACCAACTGTATCCGTTAATAAATTATTTTCTGTAATATTTGGATTAGATGCCCTATCTTCTTCTTGCTTAACTTTTTGATCTTGTAATTCTTGAATACGATTCTCAACTTCAGGAATGGCATAGTATCTAAGATCAGCAGCTGTCGGTATATCAGCACGCCTTTCAGCATCCTCGGCTTTTGCTCTCAATTCATCCAATTTTTGTTTAAGTTGCCTAATATGATCTAATCGACTCTTATCATGCTCATATCTCGCCTTAAGAGGGCGTAGGCGTTCTTGAATTTCAGCCATTTCTTCTTTGGCTTTTTGAAGTCTCTGACGACTAGGTTCATCTTTTTCTTTTGCAAGAGCTGCAACTTCAACTTCGAGTTGAAGGTGTCTACGTTCTAATTGGTCAATGATTTCAGGTCTTGAATCAAGTTGAACCCTAGTATTTGCACAAGCCTCATCCATTAAATCGATGGCTTTATCAGGTAAAAACCGATTGGTAATGTATCGGGCTGATAATTGTGCTGCGGCCACAAGAGCTGCGTCGGCAATTTTCACACCATGATGAGTCTCATAACGTTCTTTCAACCCTCTCAAGATACTAATAGTATCAATAACGGATGGTTCCCCTACCATTACTTGTTGGAAACGACGTTCGAATGCTGCATCCTTTTCAACATATTTTCGATATTCATCTAATGTGGTCGCTCCAATACATCGTAACTCTCCACGAGCCAACATTGGTTTAAGGAGATTAGCTGCGTCCATCGAACCTTCTGCTTTACCAGCTCCCAACACCAAATGGATTTCGTCAATAAATAATATAATTCCTTCTTCCGATTCTTTTATTTCTTTTAGTAAATCTTTTAGTCTTTCTTCAAATTCACCACGATATTTTGCGCCAGCTATCATGAAAAAAAAAATTTTTTTAGTTTTTTAAGTAATTATTTTCGATGACGTTGACAAACCTAAAAATTAGTTTTCTACGTACCAATAAGTGCTCCCATATCTAGGGAGAATAATTTTGCGTCTAGAGATCGTGGAACATCTTTTCTTACAATTCTTTGCGCAAGACCTTCCACAATTGCCGTTTTACCAACACCCGGCTCACCAATTAATACCGGATTATTCTATAAATTTAGAAATCGAATGTCAAAAATAATTTTTTTAATAAAGAAATAAAAAATTTTCAAAGTCAATATGATAAACCTTCGTTCTGCGGGCTAAAACGCGAATCACCCGACGTATTTCGTCATCCCTGCCAATAACTGGGTCAAGTTTTCCCAATTTTGCCAATTCAATTAAATCAACCGCATATTTGCTTAAGGCTTGATAATTTTCATCACCACTCTTTGATTCAACACGACGATTTCTAAAATAAAATTTTCAAATTATTATAGAAACTACAGCGGTAAAATTTGTTAGAGACGCAAATATAATTTCCAAAGATTTACCCTCTCACTTGAGTTATGGCGATTTCCAAAGCTTTCTTTGTGACACCAGATTCCGTTAAGGCTTGTAAAGTTTGTGAATCATCGGCTAACGCCAATATTAAATGATCTTGGGATATGTAGCTATCCTTCTGACGTTGTTGAATATCGTGTGCACCACGGATAACCTTACTAGCTTGAGGACTTAGTGATACCTCAGATGGTGGCGGATCTTGTGAAGGAGCTCTTACTACCAACTTCCTAAACGCTCTTTCAGCTGAAGACGCGTCACCACCAGCTTTATTAATGATGTTTTTAAATAATGATTCACCAGTTGCATCATCTATTAATGCACATGCGATATGAGCTGGAATTAATTGAACGTGAGCATATTCTTGAGCTATTTGATAAGCTGCTGCAATAGTCTTCTCCGCTTTATCGGTAAATTTGTAGTTATTCATTATTAAAAAAATTTATAAAAATTTCGATTCAGATGCCGCAGTAAACTAGTCGCAAATGTTCAATAATTTTTTTTTTTACTGTAGAATATAAATTCCTAAAATCTAAAGATGATTTAATTTCACTTTTTTTTTTTACAAAAAAATTTTATTTTCCTTGAAATTATTTTATTTTAAAGGTAAAAAGCGAAAGAGCGGTGAACCTTTATATAACTATTTTCATTATGTCATTTCTGATGAAGTTATCATGTGAAAATGTAAATATTAGTAATAGAACCGACTTTACGCTTCGAGTAAAGTCCAGAATAAAATTTTGCAATCATTTTAGGTTGAAGATCGCCTATACCCTTTCTATAAAAATACTTCTTGGGGTAAAAAAACATCACATGTTATTTACGTAGTTAATGATTGAATTTCGTCACATTTAGTAGACCCAAATAAATTTGTTCACGTGTCGTATCGTGTGATACAAAAACGGACGTTCTTAAGTATTTGCCAAAAATATTTTATCTCTTATAACGCGTCCTTAGGTATCTTTCGGTCTTTCACATTGATATATATATATTTTTTTTACAATTCACAATTGAAAGAGATAAGTTATAACAGTCCTTCTGTACCTTGCTATTTGAGATCGTAACCGTAGTTATCCTGGAACTCTGAAATAACAACTGACTTCTCCTCACCTTTTCTTGTGAAAGTGGGGTTTCTTTGATAAAGGACTACTGGTTCTGGAGGAGGAACCGCTTATTTTCCTACCTTTATAACAAACAAAGAAACTTGTCCGAGGTTTACCGCCTTCCTTCGTGGGAGTGTTATTTAAATTTTTACATACAATATTGTCTAAAGATTGCTACGGAAACCCGGAACTTTCTGTGATGATCGAAGGTGACATCACAGATCTTGACCATGAAGAAATGTCGGAACGCATCGAAGCTACAAATTTGATCTTGTCCATGTGGTGAAGAAGATAAGGGTAAATTATTATTTGTTATGATTTATTCTTTATTAAATTACTCATAAGTTGATCGGTTTTGTTCACTTCGAATCACGTAAAAAAGCATCCTCAATTTTATTATAGTATGAGAGAGAAGCTTTTCTACTGTGATAACGATAAAAGAAAGAGGTCCAATGCGCTTTATATGTTGCGACTTATTTCAATTCCTCGAAAGGTTGATTATAAATGGTAAAATTTTTATTTTATAAAGTAACCTGGCAGTTCAAATATTGAATACAAAAAATTATTTCATGTATTTTGGAATTCTTTAATGCGATTATTATTCCTGAAGACTCGAGAGGTCTTAATAACCAAAACGGATGTGATATTTTAACTAGTGCCTGATTTCCTGTTTAATTAAATAACTCAATAATCATTTGATTATACATACTCGGGATCTTCCGTTGGTGATAAATTGATGGTAATTAGTGAAAAGGCAGTTTCTGGAAAATCCATTGAAAGTTTCTTACCCGTAGGACCATTCGAAACAGAAGCTTCCAAGCGAGTGAGTTATCAAGATATAGTTTATAGCTTTACAGTTGTTTGTAACTGATTATATCTTTCTTATAGAATTGAAGCCATTTCAGTTATTGAAAATTGAATATGGCATGTAAAAGAAAATAGTAAAAAAGTTCTTGAGATAATCTAAAGATTAAAACATTTAACTATTATACTTTGATGCGGATTATTTTGACATAGTTTTTCTATAAATTAGAATTATCAAAAAATATTTTTATTGAAGTTGTGTAACGAAGCAAGTTTGCTAATCAATCTATTAATGGATATAGTGAGGATATAGTAGGAAAAGCTTAGTAATAGATTTATGGCTGACTACGGAAAAAAAAATGAATTTACTTTTCAAGTTAAATAATAGTTTGTCCTTATCCAATAATTCTTCAAAGATATTCCCACGTTAAAGAAACTGCGGGTTTGAATTTCGTCATAAACCTATTCGTCTAATGTATCACAGGATATTTTAGTAGTTATATAACTATCAAAGTTCGCCGGAATTGGCAGTTATCCCTTCTCCCTTTATTAAACGAGTGGCTTTCAATATACTTTTTTTTTTTTTTAATTTTAACTCTCGGGCCTATTGGTTTTGGGGGGTAACGCGATTTCCATTCAGTTGAATCGTAGGCTGCTCCGTGTATTTTGAATTCGGGATTTACACTTTTCAGTAACGCAAAGTTCATAAAGTCTACAACCGCATTCATTGATTGCGGACAGCACTTCGTTTTCATATTTTGTATACATACAACATCACACAACGCGTGTTTTTATTTACTGGCCCTAGATCTTGTGAAACGATCAAGAAACTTATAAATATATAACCAACTCGGTTGTTAATTTGATAGCACGATCTCATTATTATTATTTTTTTTTTTACATTCAATCCTTAAGCCATGTCACAAAAGCTACCCGTAGTCTGGGAACCCCGTGAACAGGAAGAGTTTATTGACATGAAAGAGGGAGTCGAAAAACAAAATTTGGATAAAAATGAAGATATTGAAACAGAAATAGAGAATGTGGTAATAATTGAAGATGATTTGGATGCGGCAAACAGTGAGAAAGAAAACTTGTCGGAAAAGAGTGAAGAAATTATTGGTCGTCAACCTACTAAACCAGAGAGTAGTAGCGATGATGATGAGTTAGATGACGATGAAGATGACGATGAAGACGACGATATTGAGGATATTGATGAAGAAATAGTTGAAGAATACGATGGTCATGACGATGATGTTGTATTAACCAAACCAATTACACGTGTATCCCGCCGAGATCATGAACAACATCCAAAGAAGCGTGTTGCTTTGGCTTCAGAGACATCTAGGCAACAGCATTCTTCCCATCGTGGTCGTAATAGTCGTAAAGATCATCGACGTATTACTTCATCTTCCGAAGATGAAGACTATGTATCTGATGATATTGACGACGATAGTGAACCCGGTCAGCGAAGGAGGCATTCACAAACCTCAGCTACTGGTTCACGAAGGCGTGGTACAAAGGATGACGACCATACTATTAATTATGATGAATATGTTAGTCAATTGAAAGAACGTTTGTGTTATTATTCTTCTTATTATTATTGTTATTTGCTATTTATATAATTTTTTTTTATTAATATAATTTTATTTGATTAATTATATTATTGCAATTTTAATAGCAAATCCTTGCAAAACACTTAATAAGTTTATCGATTTTGGAGATTTAATTATCTCTCGCAGTAGTTTGGACTCTAATTATGTTATTGACTTAATGTATAGAGAATGGTTCCCAAAATTTACAATTGTACTGCTTACTCGAGGGTATTTATATTATTTTTGGAGAATATTGAGAACTTTTTATTTTTATTGTTATTCTATACTCATTCTTTATTGTACATTATTGTATATTCTTTTTATTATTTTTATTTTTTATAACAACAATACTAAATATTATTTCATCAATGATTCATTGTTGTAACTTTTTTTTTTTTGGAAAAAAAAAGTTACACCACTATAGCTCCCGTTCAAGCAAATACTATTGCGAATACAATTCAAACATTTCTAACAAGGGTTCTTCAAATTGCTATTCGTCTTATTGAAGAACCAGAAATAATGAACGTAAGCGATGAAGAATTTCCTCTTTCAGAACATATGCAAGATGCAGTGTCTCGCATATTAGGAGATGAAAATGCTACGTTTTATCGTAGATTTGATAATCGATTCGATTCAAGGCGATTAGACGTAGGTGTAAATTCAGTCATGATGGGAGTTGGTGATACTGAGGAGGCTGGATGATTTCAAAATTACAAATATATTTTGAAATCTTGCAGACAGACCTAAACTTATAAAAAATATATAACTAATTGATTCATCTTAATTATTGACTTTATTTAGATTGGCGAATACGATGATTCAAGTGATATAATTGCAATGGAACAGGTTCAAGAGAAATCAATGAAGATTTTATCAATTTAAGATGGTTTCTCATTAGTAATTTGTGCTGATAAAGCCTTTCATGTATGCTTGGTACCTGTTCCCAATTCCAAAGTTGGAACCACGTATATCCCAGTACCAATACGAAGCAATAAATACGTTCGTCAGTAATGGTGGATTGGATGCGGTTCTTCGAGCTCTAGGTTATGTCGATGAGACGACGCGACCGATACGAACCAGTACGCATCGCTTTAACAACCTTGATTTGAAAGACGTTCATGGTGTGATCAGAATGATCCATAAGGTATATAACTAAATTTTGTTTACACTTATTTAAATTATTAATTTTTTTTATACATGTTAATTTTATTTTTTTATTAGATTGGCCCATACGTTCCGAATAATGTGGACTTTAGACAAATTGTAATGAAAGTTGCAAATTGTGTATATGATCAAATTATAAACATACCTGAAGAATGGCTCGTCCGTCAAGATAAAAAATTAATCCCTAATATTGTTCACATGGTTACTTCCATGATATTAAATTTGCCTTCATCCGTTACTGGTACAGTTAAAGATATTGAAAGAAACTATCATCCAATGATATCATCAGATGAAGATGACGATGATGATAGTGATTATATATTATACCAAGAAGTACCTGACGAACAACAAGTTATTAGGAGTGCTCAATTGAAAATTGATATCGCAGCTCGTTTATTGAAGACTTCAAGATTAGACTTGCGGTTATCAGGTTTAAATGAAATTAAAGAAGCTCTTATTTTAGGTTTAAAACAAGCAAGAGTGCTTAAAAAGAGCAAGCGTAGAGGAAATGCTCGGAAAAGAAGTTTAAGCGTTGATGGCGAAGACGATGTTATTCAAATGGATGAAGAAAACCCTTCCGATAAAATCCATCGGTATTTGATTATTTATTGTTATCAGAAATTTTTGTTCCTTTTTAAAGTTTATTATTTAATATGAATAATAATAAATGATATCATTTTAGTGTGCTTAATGAAAAATTAAAGGAATATGCAATTTTAGAATACATATTTGGATCCAATATTCATTTGGAAATTGTGCAGCGGTGTACTGATATTTTAACTTTTATGATACATACTCGTACATTAACAACTCATGAGTTGGATATTGTTTGGTCACCAATTGATGGGAATCAACATCGTAGCATAATTCATGGTGTTTGTCAAGTACTAATCGATATTTCTGATTCATTGAATCAGGAGCAAAGAAATTATTTGTTTCAAAAGCTAATGAAAATGCCCATGAGTTTTATTGAAACGCAAACATATCTATTAATAAGAACATTGGTACAATCTACAATGTCCTGTGTAAGAGTAGGAGGAATGGTAAATATTTATGTTTTAAAAAATGATGTTTTGACGAACGTTGCGATATAATTTTTAACTTGATTCCCCAATTTAAGATTATGGGACAATATATTTCTTTTGAAGCTCATCGAATATTATGGCGTATACTCTGTGATTCTTCCATTCCTGTACCAGTATTAATGAATGCTGAAGTGTTATCACCAACAGCTGGATCTCCTACTTCATCTATATCGACGATTGATCCAGAAATTACACAAAATGCTTGTGCTGTTCTAACAGATTTACTTCAGGGTGATACTCGCCAGGAAGATCGTAATGCACTTTTAAATATGTGCATCGATTGTTTGAAGAGGCATGATCCGGGAACAGTATGGGCGTTAAGAATATTAACAAGGATCATTTGTAAGTTCATAAATATAATGCTAGATAATGTATTATTTAAAATCATAATAATTCAAAATTTCCTTTTATGTATGGTAGCTCCTCCATTTCCTAATCCGCCGACAACTACAAGCGAATATCTTCAACGTTTAATAACTGAAGTGAATCTTCCACGATTATTTTTGGATGATTTAGAGCATTGGACGAAAACTGTAAAGGCTTGTGCTGATAGAAGCTATAGTTCATTTAGCATGGATCTTGGTGAGGACTCCAAATAATACGCTTTAATTTCTTAATTCTGTATTTATCAAATTAATTGGTTTTTTTTAATATATATTAAAAGATCGTAATTCACCAGTTACTGCCACTTCATCAACAATTTCACTCTCTCCATCAAAAGCAGCTATATTAAGAGACCAGTTGATTTCGCGATTGCAATTCTTACAATGGGTTGCAAACTATGAAACCATTCCATTCTTTAACTCGACAGCTCAGACTGATGTAATTTGGAATTGTTTAATTGTTGATCCAATTGGCAAACAGGAACAAGATGAGGCATTTTCATATTTCGATCATATAATAGAATATGATCATTTTACAAATCATTTCTTTAATGATCGTTTACCCGAGTTGGATGTCAGATTTTTATCTGATCAAGCATTCAAGTACGCAAAAAATTGTTTACTTAAAGTTAATGCGAAAAATGGAAGGCTACGTTCGGTATGTCATATCCCTTTTGATATCGCAATTATTATGTTCAAACGTAAAATAATGATTTTTAATTTATTTTTAGACATCACCTAACCCTCAATCACAGAATCAGCTTAGCATTATTGTACAAGGTGATCTTATTGGAATCGACTTAATATGGGATATTGCATTACGCGCAGAAGAGGAAGCTGTTGGCAACGAAGCCATTGTCTTCTTGGTTTATTTATATTTGAATGTGGGTGTAGGGCTCATTGTTGTCAATTATTCATTGATTTTGTGTTCAGAGTTGTGGTTACACATCGTTGATCTCTGAATTTACTCTTCAGACGGATAAAAAATTGGAAAACCACAATAATCTTGCGCGCCAACATCGCGAGGCTTTGGTGGACAAATGTGTTGGACATCTTTTCTCTGCTGCTAACGGTTTGTCTCGATCTCTTGCCTTCTCGACAGTGGATAGTAGTGATATTACCATGTCGCGTAATGAAGATAGGCAAGATATGATGGAAAATGACGGTATCATATCTAACGAAATCCAAGCTTCATCGTTAGATAATCAAGTTTCAAATGCTTTAAAATTCAAGAGGTGTCTCGAGGTGTTGAAATCTTTTATGGACTTATTTGATACTAAATACAGTGATTCTCCAATGGACCTTAACATCGTGAGAAAACATAGCATGCTTAATGAGGCAGAAATGATTACCGTAAAGGTTACAATAACACATGCGGGTGTAAGTTTGACATACAGTTTTCTTATGTCATTTTTTAGGCTTTATTTATAATTTAAATTTTTTATTGTTTTCTTAGGCAAGCCGTGGTTTCGAGATTCAAATTCACCCTACTGAAACCATCTTATCATTAAGACAAAAAATTGCTTCACGTGTGGGATCTACCCGACCTGGAATGATCAGGTTAATCACATCAGGAAAAGAATTAAATGCTGATCAAAATGGGATGACCCTGAAAAAATTAAAAGTTGTTGATCGTCAGTCTTTTATGGCAATGAAGCGCAACACAGATGTAAAAAATGGTTTGGATTCCGACAAAACTGGAGACACTGTTGCTGAAGAGGTATATACACATATATATATGTGATAAATATTATTTGATTGTAAGCTTGTATTGTTCACAATGTACGTTTATCGTTATTTCATAGATTACACAGTCAGATCTACCAATTAATATGCTTTCGAAGTATATTGATCAGTTCTTCTTGATGCTAGAACTCGAAGAAACTTATTCATCACAGGTCAGTGATATTTTAAGTATTCCACGTTATGTATAATACATGATATATTTATTCACTTTACCTTATGGTTTTATAAGATATGGGACCTTCTTATGCGACTTCCTACGCACATGAAGTCTATGGACGCGTTGAAAGTTCTTGACATACCAGTGAAATGGCAAGAACTATTTGTTAATCGTTCTCCGTTTAGATTATTATATTCTTTGCAAATCTTAAATTGGCTTTTAAGAGATGGAGATGAAACTCAAAGTGGACCAGAGTGGAGTATGCGTTTTGTAGAAAACGGTGGACTTGAATATTTATTATCATTACTTATAATTCGAGATGCTTCTGTAAATGATGACTGTGAGAACATAATAAATAGCCAACAAAACAGTGTCACTAAACGTGCTTGCCTTGGTCTTTTATTAAAGGTTATTAGCTACTTTGCAGTTGGTATGTGTAAATTTATTTCGCTTTTCGTCAAATCATGTGAATTTGTTTTTATAACAGTGTTAGTTTCTTTTTTCTAGATAATTCATCTGTGAGCTCAATAGTTTTCCAACAACTTGATTCAAAAGTTTTAATAGCAAAATTGATTAATATTATCAGACAATGTGTAGATCCTTCCCAAAAACAAGGTAATAATATTTGAACAGTAATCTTTTTTTTTTCCTCGAGAATTGCTAATTGCTAATTATTTATGATCTCGTTTTAGTTGGAGAAGATCTTACGATCATTCGTTATTCTATGAAGCTTTTATCGTGCTTGTGTTTACGTGATACTTCAGCTTTAGCTTGCTTTGTTGAATATTCTGATTTGCGTGAATGGTTAATAACGGCACTAGTGGCATGTGAATCTGAAGAAGCTAGAAATCTAGTGTCCCAAATGTTGCTTCAATTTTGTAAAGACATTGCAGAGATTACAGTATCAGATCAAATCCCTGCTTCTCTTGAATCGTTCCTGTCATTATTATGGTCATTCTTGCCGGACGTGGAAAATTATGTTGACAGTAGTAAAGAATATTTTGAGTTGATGGGAAATTTAATGCATTTTATCACACGGTCTGCTCGCGTTAGCTTACAGACATTATATAAGGACATCAAACGACAAATTAAGGAACATCCAATTAAAGAAGTAATTGATTTTTTTTTTTATCTATATATAGTTAATATTCATATTCATGTAAAATTTTAACGAAATATATATATTTTTTTCTCTTAAATATTACAGCAATTCAATTCTCCTAATGAGGATACTGTGATTGTTGGCTTAATTAAATTGATGACGATCATTGTGTCTAAACACCCAGAATTTAAACGTTATACTGGTGATCTGTATGTAAAGATTTATAGGATATATTTTATTTAATTTACGATTGATATTTATATTTTTGCATATATTTTTAAAATCAGGTTACTCGATTTAATATTTCACGAATGTCTATTTCAAGTTCCCACCATTGAGCACGCTGGTTTATGCTTACCTCCAAAATGTAAACTCGAAGTTTCAAGAAATGCCGCACTTGAACTTTTGAATCAACTTGTAAAAGAATGTCCAGAAAACTTCCTGCGTATAACTGAATTATACTTAAAGCAATTGGATAGAGGCGAACAATTAAATGATAATTGGAATTATTGCCCTAGAACAGCTCAAAAGGCCTCAGCTGGCTATGTTGGATTACAGAACCTTGGTGCTACTTGTTATGTTAATTCAATTGTACAACAGTTTTACATGAACACTTCTTTCCGACAAAGTTTATTTACTGCACCGGTTCTTGATGATAATAAAGACGAAAGTCTTCTCTATCAACTACAAGTTGTATTTGGTAATTTGCAAGAAAGCGAAAAGAAATCTTATGAAGCTACTCAATTCTGTCACGCATATAAAGATTATGATGGACAACCATTAAACGTAGCACTTCAGATGGATGTCGATGAATATTTTAATGGACTGTTTGACCGATTGGAAAATAGTGTCTCGGGAACTCCTCAAGCGATGCTTCTTAAAGAACATTTTGGAGGTGCATTAGTTCAGCAAATTAAATCAAGAGATTGTGGTCACATATCAGAAAAGGAAGAGTCATTTTACGCTATAAGTTGTGAAGTAAAAAATAAGAAAAATGTTGAAGAAAGTTTGGAGCTTTACGTTGAAGGCGAATTATTAGATGGAGGTAAATTACTTATTTTAATACATTATCTGACGAATAATTTTGTTTTTATATTAATTAAATTTAATATCTATTAGACAATCAATATTTCTGCACAAAGTGTAACAAACCTGTTGATGCTATAAAACGGTATTTATTAATTTCTTCAAAAAAAATTTTTTTTTTTGGTAAAAAAGTTTTTCGATATATTTATTTCTCCTCATTTCTTCATTATAGATCTTGTATAAAGAAGCTTCCTAAGAATTTAATTATGCATTTGAAACGATTTGACTTTGACATGGAATTGTTAAAACGTGTCAAGATCAATGAATATTTTGAGTTTCCAACAAACATCAATATGGAACCATATACATTGGACTATTTGATTAGGAAAGAATCAGGACAACTCGACGATATGAAATTTGATGTTATTAACAAAGGTCAATTTGAATATGAGTTGGTTGGAGTTTTGGTACACACCGGTACCGCGGACTCTGGTCACTATTATTCATTCATTAGGGAAAGGAAACCTTTATACAATGATACAAGTTATGAGCGCAGATGGTATCAATTTAATGATTCCAATGTTGAGATATTTGATCCAAAAGAAATTCCTAAGCAATGTTTTGGAGGACCAGAATACGTAATGCAATGGGATCCGACTTCTCAAAAGAACCTTCCTAGAATGTTTGCAAGACAATACAATGCATATATGCTTTTTTATGAAAGAGTTGGTGATCAAGACATTTTAGAGTCAAAATCAACATCGCAGGACCAAGTTACCAAGGTACCTGTCGATATATATAGTTCTATTTGGGAAGAAAACATTGGTTTCCTTCAGGATAAAAACATCTTTGATCCGGGTTACTTTCAACTAATGTGGTCGGTTCTTCATTCTGTTAATTTCGATGAAAAATCTAAAGTCACTTTGAATGGTAAAGAAATTGATTTAGTTCTTCGGACAATTCAACTCTCCACTGAGTTTGTACTCGGAATACTTTCACGTGCAAAAGATAATCACGTACTAAAGGACTGGGTGGAATTTCTTAAAACCTTATTTCAAAAACATTTACTTGGATGTCAATGGTTTATTGGTCGACTTATCGATAATAATCCATTTTACATTCAACAAATTCTTATGTCTTGTTTTATTCAAGATGTTCGAGAACAGGTTCTTGATTTGATCATGTTTGTTTTGAGAACTCTTCGCAACGGAGATCCAATAGCTTACGGTTTACAAACTATACAAACTGTGATTATTGACAATGAAGACAGTCCAGACTCCTCTATGAATTTAGATTCAACTCAAGCTCAAATTTGTAACCCCAAAGGTTTAATCGTTCAATTATGCGAGTCTTTGCTTTATTTATTACCTTCCGCACACATGTGGTGGAGAAACTTTGAACAGTATTTCTATCTACTGTCATATATCGCTTGCTCTGGTATGGCGGAACGTATTTATATGATTAAGCGAGGATTTATTGGAGAATTAGTTAAATTATTCTTATTGGACGAATTATCTCCATTAAAATCTCGTAAACGAAGAATGGGTGATAAATTTTCATTACCCCCCTTTCGATATTTGTTGACAACTTTACGTACTCTCTTAAAAACGTGTGATGTTGTAAATATAGCTAGTGGTAGGGAGTTAGAAAGGGAACGAGATCCTTCCTCTTTAACAGGAATTCAAACTCCATTAAGATTAAGTGAATCTGAATCTGGATTAATTTTTGAACGTAATGAGTCTGAAGATCAGTACATATTCTTTATGAAACAAATTAGAGATCTTACTGATAATGGTTCATCTCGAGAAATCTTCCAGCACTTTGCTTACAATAATGAGGAAGTTTCCGAAGAATTTATAAATCAATTGATCCGTGCAGTTGATACTTATACAGTTGACCATGTTCGACCACACCTAGAAATCATATATTCATTGACTCAGCTCCAAGATTCAATTTCACACGTTAGAATCGAATATATTATTACAGAAATTTTGAAGGTAAAAACTTTAAAAGATTTTTTTTTCGCGCTGTTCAATTAAAACTTTTAATCGTCGTGAATTATAAAATTCTCATAAGGATATTCAACATCATATTCAGTTAGCAAAGAATAATCAGAACTCTCCGCAAATCGCAGTCGAGTGTCTTGGATTAATTGAGGCACTATGTACTTCTACAGTCGGAACATATGTACAACATGCGTTCTTCAATTTCATGGATGATTGGTTACTTGAATACCTTCTGATCAGTCCATATGAAATAGTTAGACAACGTGCCGAAGAACTATTTTCTCTATTAATATTCCGTAAACTGGATGAAGCTCAAGGAGATCAAGCGCAAAAAGATGCATATAAATCAATGATAAAGCATTATAACATGATGCTTAAGCATATGGACAATTTTGAACAATATTGGAAAGCGACACACAATAGGAGAGGAGGTACTAAAGCTGATTGTTTTGATGAATACATTAAATAATAAATTCAAGTTATCTTTGAGCTCGAATCTAATCAATTGCTTTTTTTTTTTTTTTGATTAGCTGAGCCTTATGGATGGAGATTAAGCAATATTTTTAGGTGCATGACAAAATGTTTGAGATCACAAAAAGAAAAACAAATGGTAATAAGGTTGGGATTCTATTTTTCATTTTTTTTTTTTTCAATTACTAATGTACTTTAATTTTATTAATATTTAAAAAAAGTTCCAAGCATCTTATGATAGATTCAGTTCTATTTTCATTTCAGTAGATTCTGCCAGGATAGATTGTGACATAGACAAAAAGGTTTGTTAAAAAATATAATTACGGTTCGTGTATGAATGAGTTAAACAATTCTTTCTAACCTTTAGGAAATAATCACGTTTTGGTATACGGTTTGTGAAAACTTTACACAAAATGTTGATATATTCATAACGAATGAAAATTTGACCAACCAACTTCATATGTATTATGTTAGGTAATAAATATACTTACTTCATGTTGTTTGTTCACTTTTTTTTTTATTATGGTAGCTGATAAAAAATTTCAATCTTTTTTCTTTTTCCTTTACCTTTTTTTTCTTAAAAAAAAAAATTAAGTATCAATCATACACAAGAGAATATTAATTATAATCAGGCAACTCTTCCAAAGTATTATGGATTGCTCTCGATGGGCTGTCGCCGTTCGCGGGAATATCATAAAAAATGGATGGAAGCTCCAAATTATTATTGGGCACTCAGTAGCATGATATTCGGTGACTTTGATGATCATGTAAGTTTATGTAGCGTTTTCTTTGCAATAATTTTTTTTTTTTTAAAAATTTATTATTTACTTTCCTTTCTAAGAAAACTGATGAATTGCTCGAGTTGATGAAATTCAGTGCTGACGAATCGTCAATGTTTAGATCGAAAGTTTGGGAGCATGTATTCCCAACATTAGTTAACACCGCAACTCTACCACGTAAAGTTAATCAAATTTTAAGGTATGTTCAATCATGCCGATAGCATGTTTTGATCATGGTGTGTAATCTAATTATTCCTATATAATTTCAGACTTGTCCAGTATTTAAATAGAGATTCTATTGAAGATTTTTATTCATTCTGTAAATATCACGGATTCGAAATCCTATCACAGGTAGCTATTTTATATGTCGGGTTTATCGATGGGTTGTAATACTTTTAAAGTAATAACCTATTATATTTTTAATAGTATATACAAGCTATTAAAGACAAACACCCTAGTGATGAAAATATTCGCAAATGTCTGGAGGCTTTGAACATAAATCTGGGTATCGCTTTATTATATCAATCTGAAGAAGGTAGATTTCTTAGTAAATTTGTTTTATGTTTATTTAAATGACGGGAATGATATTTTAATTCTAATTGTAACAATAATACATTAATAGGTATACATGACTACTTCAAAAGTTGGAAGACATTATCAGATTTTGTGGTCAGTTTCTTGACGTTCCTTCACCCGAACATAGATAATGCAGTTTACGTGAAAGTGTTGGGTAAGTTCAAATTCATAGTTGTAATATTAGTGTTGTAATTAGAATTACCAAATAATGTTCTAACTTGCGTTTAGAAATTCTTTGTAAATTCGTTTCAATGAAATCTACCATGGACCTCGCAAGTGGCATTATGCAAATCCTTATCGAAAAGCATTCACTTTGGCAACGCAGGTTATCTAATGTTACTCAAGAAGGTAATATATTCTCTCAATCTTTATTCCTTCACCCGTATATTGTCCTAATCATTCATTATTATAATAGAATTACAGGTGAAGTTTGGAGGAATCCGATCGATTTTTACGGAATTGAAGCTAGTTGACGACGAATCTGATACTTATAGCGTTTCGCCACCATCTGGACCTTCAATTCACGTTTATAAGCCATTCTTAACCAAGTTACGAGCTGAGGATTTACTTCGACTACATCAAAATATATATAAACCTTATTTGATGTTCATTAAGAAATTGATCGATGCTGCAACCGAATTAAAGGAATATAACAAAATTATCCAATTATGTAAGTTAAATATTGAGACCCGATTCAATTTTATTTTATTATTATTATTTTTTTTTTCTTTTTTAATAAACGAGGAATTATATCATTTTAGGTTCGTTGATTTTCCTGGAGATGGAAATTAAAGATGACTATATATTTAATGTACTATTAAATTTATATGAAAAGAACTCAAACAAAGAGATTGTAATAAACGCTTATCGCAATATATACTTTGCAATGTTGGTTGAAAGTATTTTGAATTCGGATTCACGTTTAATCTTGAATCTTTCGCCGGAAAAATTGAAGTTATTCAAATCATTGATTCTTATTGTAAGATATTTTATTCTATTGTTTAATTTACTCGATCCGTTCATAATTAAATTTTTTTTTACATTTAGGTAAAGTCAAGTAAACCGGATATGATTCAACCGATAATTTTGAAACATATTCAACAACTTGCAGCTAATGCTAAAGTCCTAAAAGAGAAAATTGAAGCTAAAGATTCAGCTTCAATTAGTGAAATTATTCAAGAACTCGTTATGGTAAGTTTTGTTTCTCTTATAAACTTTAAATAATTCGTAAAATTTGTAATTAATATCAAATTTATCTTTTTTTGTTCCTCATAGATTCTTCAAGTTTTAGTACTTACATTATCTGACAATTTTCTGCCAGTTGATGATCCTCTTAGACAAGCCTATTTAGATAGCTTAAAAGAAATAGATTCAGAACAGGTTAAAAGTGAGCTTGGACAATCTGAAGAATTGGCAAAATTAGTTAATAAGATGAATTTGTTGCTTGGTCAATTGACACATCAAAAATGTGACGACGATTTTGAGGTAGTTGAAAAGACTGAAAATGATGTGGTTAGCAATGATGAAAATAATAATGGTAATTTTGCTTAAATAATCATGAAAACACAAATATATATATATATCAATATATAATTTTTATCACCCTTTTTCATTGAGTGTACGATATATTTCTTTACAAAAAAAAAAATTTCTCTTTGTTGTAGTATATCTTCCTTTTTCTGTGATACAAAAAAAAAAACTATATTATTTGATTATATTAATTATATATAATAAACATTATAATATGTTAGTGTTGTACAAAATGCAAGATTACTTGCAGTTAATATTACACGACTCTTTACAATCATGCAAATTATTCCAAACTTGGAAAATTTGTAGTAGCGATCATTCTAATTTTTAGGGATTGAAAGAACTTTATTTTTAAAGGTGATTTACAGAAATTAAATTTTATTGGAAATTTATTTTTAAATTGATTTGTAAATCTAAGGTTTGAACCTGCATGCTTGCGTAATGTCAAAAAAAATCCAATAAATGTATCATACTATAACCGGAAATAGTTAAGCACAAAACTGATTGGTGTTCTTGGCAGCATTAAAAAAATGTGATAAATATTTTCATCCCTCGTTTTTTTTTCATTTGCTCTTTCTTCTTTCTTTATTTTTTTAAAAAACAACTTTTTACAAAAATTTTTTTTATTTTTAAAATAACAATAATAGTAATATATGGCTCAAACAAATGATATAGAAAATCAAATGAATGAATTAACGATACAAAATAAAAATAATGAGACCAAACCTAGGATTATCGCTTCGTTATCCCTTCAAACCATTATTCCGGAACTTGTAGAGTATATATTAATTTATCTACCGATTCCTTATACAGTTTCACCTGTTTGTAAATTGTTTCATGAGATAGTTTCGAAATCATCAAGTTTTAAACGACGTTGGCTTCGACTTTGGCTTCATCCAAGATTACCAGATGCGTTCTTACCAAAGTATTCTGAACTATGTCAAGCGGTTGAAACCAAAACACCATTTTATATATTAGTACAAATCATCGATCTACGAAGATTATATAATCAACCACTTGCATCATCATCTGGGGGAAGTGTATCCAAATTATTTGATAAAGCTTTCAAACATGAAGAAAGGGAGAAATTAATTAATTTCCTATTATCTAGGGATTTAAATATTGATAAATATATTAAAGATCATGCATCAAAAGATTTTGAAAGCACCGAAGGGGGATCAGAACCGGAACGCAAATCAAAAAAGGATTATCTCTCACCATTAATCATAGCGGCGCAAACGTCAAGAAAGTTTGTGAGAAAACTTGAATTGACGAAAACGTACTTTTCGGATACGGATTTGGCATTCGCGATCGTTCTATATGAAAGGCTTGACGTTGCATCCGTTTTATCGAATCATCCACAGCATACATTAGATATTTTGGAAGAAAGTGTTGACAGGCAATACACGGAAGGGATCGCATGGGCGTTTAAACATGGAGTTGGAAAGGTGCAAAAACAAAAACCTTTGTACCTTCGAATGTGCATTGAGAAAGCTGACGTTAAATCGGCAAGACAGATCATAGAGAGTGGGGCCAACATTAACATATCACCATCAGCGCACACGGATGATCCGACAAGTTATGGGTCCACGAGCCTTTTGGAGTTTTGTATTCAATGTTATTTCGCATACGCCAGCGAGGAAGGAAATAAACAAGCAAGGCGGGAGTTGATCGAACTATTCCTGACATCAGGATCTGATCCAAACGCGGACGATGGTAGACCATTAGCACTATGCGTGACCAATCATGATTACGAGATGGTCCGACTGTTGTTAAATTATGGCGCCGACGTGAATTGTGATGATAAGTTGGCGATTAGGATAGCGACCGATATGGGGTACAAAGACATGGCAAGGATGTTATATCGTATATCCAAACCGGATGAAATGTCACAATCTAATCCCACGATTAGCTCAACCGGTGAAGTTGTTAAAGGGATGGTGAAAAGAATGAGCATGTTGGGAAGGGGTAGGAGAAGGAGCGAAGGAGATGCGAATCATCATCATGTAAGACAAGGATCTAGTATTTATGTCCATAAGAAAGGTGCTTCAAGAGGTTAACGAATTCTAATTATATCAGGAGACCCGATTCTTTTGTAAACTACAACTTAATTTTGTATAGAAATTTTAACCACGGACAATTCGAGTTTAATAATATCTCGTAATTAAAAAAAAAAAAAAAAAAAAAAATTTGTAGCAATGTTTTTTAAATGATTATTAGTAATGATCACAAAAAAAAATACCAATTTGTAATTGTAATATGTAATTTGTGTTCAATCATTAACTTAAATGTAATTCATTTGTATCTATCGAATGATGATTAAACCTTATTAACAATACTAATTGATTTTTAATCTATTCAACAATACTTGTGGGTAGTCACATGATTTGATATTTCTGTCCCAATTTTCATAACCATTCGAAATTTACCTAAAATGAATATAATAATTAATCTTTGTTTTAAAAAAGTTTTTTTTTTTTCATATTACAAATATTGAAGTTGTGTATTCTTAAAAATATATAAATACATGATTATACATAATATAAAAAAGGATGTATATTTTTTAATTTAAAATGATTTGTTTTATCATTATTTATCATTATTATTATAAAAAGGACAACCAAATGAATGATTAACCATAATGGTTATAAACAATATTTATATACATTAAATGAATATGTATTAAAAATATAGATTATATTTTTATGTTCATAATAAACAGCAAATCATTTTGGAAAGTGCAAATTGAGCAACAAAGTTCCAAAAAAGACTGCAGGGGCTTAGAAAGTTGACCAAAGAAATCTAATTTGATGAAAAGAAGAAACAAGAAGTAAAAGTTGTTTATTTCAATCATAAGCGTATGACGATCACTATCATCATATTCACCTTGTGAACAGTTCTTTCGATTCAAGTGTTTCTGATATCATTATTTATTTATAACATGATTATGATCCTAAACGTGTACGAACACTAAATGTATTGTAATATAACACCAATATAATCATCTCATTCAATTCTCCTGTTAAATAAAAGAAATCAACAACATTAAAGATTATTCAGGTAAGTGCAATTCTTTACACAGAATGATAAAAACCAGGGCGTTGTTTATATGTTTCCACTATAAAAATTGTTCAACATCTTGTATTTTATCATTCATTCGCACTTTATTATTAACTCTTTCAGGTTAAGTTTTATCGGATTTATGCATTTATTTATGTTACCTTTACCCGAGTTTGGGAAGGATTCGAGTGGAATTTGTGCAAATTCGATTGAGGCGGTGTTGTTCAAACATCTGTGTTTCCTCTGTTCTTCACTCCCCCCCTCATCATAATCCACAAATTTTATTACACGTTGGTTCCTGTGCACCATGTAAACAACAACTAAAAAAATATATATAATAATGGTGTGTGAAAGACAAATGGGACAAAGAAGGAAGAAGAGAACGAGGACACGCATCCGTCCTCTACCGAATTTTTAAATTTAAAAAAAAAAAAAAAATTTTTTTTTTTTTTGGATTTGAAAATCTTTGATATATACATAACAACATCCTCTCTTCTCTCATTCTCTCTTGATTTTTTTTTTTTCTTCCCTTTTTCTCCCCTTTTTTTTTAATTTTTTTTTTTTTTTACTTTACTTTTTATATATTAAACCATCCAAACTTCTTCTAGCCTGGTTGCTTCCACTTTTTCTCGTGGATTGAAAAAAAAAAATCATCACTTTTTTTTTTATAATCATTAAAAAATCCTTCCAAAAGGGCGCAACTAAAAAAAAAAAATTTAATTATTTTTTTTTACATCAATAAAATAACAAATTTTTCTCGTTTTGTTAACCAAGACGGATGAACCGTTTTTGAATCACAAAAAAAATTATTTCTAAATTATAACGGGTCTGCAGGCAGCATTCAAATCTGCTATTATAGTTGGATTGTTAAAAAAAAAGGACGATTGTAATTAATTATTATATTATTATTATCATCCACCATTCCAAATCAATATTAACGATCAAAAAGAAATTATACATTACAATACACACATATATATTATTTTAGTTGAACGAATTTATTAATAATCATTAATATAGTAATATAATTAGTCTAGGAAAAAAAAAAAAAAAAAAAAAGGAGGAAAAAAGGAAAAAAAAGAAGAAAGTGAGTCTTTTTGATACTAATTTCATGTTGTGCTTTCTGTGTTCTGGTATGGCAAACGGCAAAAAGGAAAATTCTCAAATCAATCCCTATGTCGTTTTGTTTTTGCTTTTAAATGATAAAAAATTTGCTGTTGCCTAAACAAAAAAATTTTTTTCCTCTCCTTAATTTTTATTTTTTTTTCCTCTCTTTTAACGTAAAAACTTTTTTTTTTTTTTCTTTTTTTTTTTTTTATGTTATTCGTCACTCCTTACATTACACCTAGTCTAAAATTTCTTTAGAGCAAAAAAAAAAAAGGTAACTTATCACTGTCGCTTAGAAGTTGATTGAACCAACGAGGTTGACATATTTTCTTTCTCATTGGATCATTATCCAACTTTATGCAGTGTCACAAATCAGCCCGCCAAGCTTGGACCTAAATAAAAACTCTTTTATTGGGATTTTTTTTTATTCCATATCTGACGTCACTTCAACTTTTAGGCAGGACAAAGAGAAGGGGTTTTACTACTTGTTATTATTAACAAACAAACAACGCGTTTGACAGGCACAGACTGTGATCTTGGATTACCACCGTTCGAGCATATATTCTCTGTCATTCTCATCAAGAACGAATTACCCGAAACAATCTGTTTGAGTGTTTTCAAATACAAGGTAAGCAAAGATGGTCAGAGTGCATTGACCCTTAAATCCTTAAATTCCCTCCCAGACATTGAAACTGATGAAACCCGCTTCTTTTCTCTCTCTCTCTCTTTCTCTCTCTCTTTCTTTTCTTCTTTCTTTCTCTCTCTCTCTCTCTCTCTATATATATATAAATCTATAATCACAGCCTAACAATGGCAGATTCCAGTGTCAACTTTTGGGTAAAAACTTTATTTTATTTTTCTTTTTTTCTTTCTTTTCGCCTTTTCTAAAAATTGTAGGTTGTAAAACAAAAAAAAACAAACGAACTCAACCCAGTACAAATAAATCTCTTCAGGTAAATCCTTTCCAAATGCTGCGTTTTAACGGTAACGAAGAGCAGTATAATACAGCTGTGCTTACCAAAGAAGCAGGAGATGACGAGCGCGAGAACGGTGGTGAGTTGAATTTCTTTTCATAAGAATACAATATTCTTGAATTTTACGAGAGTTGAAAGAATATATAGTACAATTTCCCAGGAACTATACCTTTCCTTTTTTTTTTTTTTTTTTTTTTTTTAACTTAATCCTTCTCATTCCACGTCTCAATACATATTTCGCTCTCATATTTTGACACATAAAAATTAACATCCTCTTTAATAACGGTACCGATATTCTAAATTTTTTTTCATTTCATTTTTTCAGATAATACCATAATCCGAACAAATTCGCCTAGGCTGTCAACACCTGGGTCGTATACCAAAAAATCCTCACTACCCATGTCAACACCGACGCGTATCCGACGCCATTCCTTTACACCAGAAGAAAAACCACCAAAGGGTATCAACTATAACTCTATGCCGCCACCAACCAAAGTTGTCACCCCTGCAGATGCTGCCGCTGTGCTGGCATCACTGACACCTCCATTCAATGGTGCTTACATAAATCACGATAAAAAACATTCCCATAAACATACCGTAGATGATAAACTATCAAAAAAACAATTGAAACGCAGTATAAGTTTTAACCATTCTAACCGTCCAATCTCCCCCCGTCAAACAGCTCCGGCTCCGTACATTGACGTTGCTGAAGTATTGGCCACAACGGTTTCTTTTGTTAGAGAGAACAACAAGAAACTCGATAGGCTGTCTGATGAGGTCAGAAGTGACGGACAAAGCAGTGATTACGATATGGATTCTGATGATAGTATGGACTCTTATCAACAGTCAAGCAATAATGGTGAGATTGAGAATGAGATCCACGAGATTCAAATGTTAGCCGTTCAATTGGATGACATGGAACAAAAATACAAAGAACAGCTTCGAGGAAAGAATAGGTTGATAGAACAACTTGAAAATTCTTTGAAGAAAAGTGGAAAAGATCAAAAGAAGAGACGTATTGAAGTTGAACGTTTAGAAAGTCAACTTGAAGCTGCAAGGAGGGCTATAAATGAGTTGGTAGAACAAATGGGTTGTATGACTCGAGGACAATCACCTGATCCTGAACTAGCCGATAACCTCCGAACTTTAGAGCAAGAATTGGAAGGAAAAAATGTATTGATAAATGAACTTAATAAAAAAATACAAATCTCAAATAGGCAAGCTATTGAATCAAAAGAGAAAGAGAAGAAACTTGAGTTGATATCTAATCAGCTATTGAAATATCAGTCACTTGAGAGTGAATGGCAAGATAAACAAAAGACACTTGATTCCTTAACTTCTCAATTAGAAATCCTCAGAAAGCGAGAATATGAACTTCACGAAAAGGACGCTTTAATTGAAACTCTCAATATCCGCCTTGACACTTCACAAAAAGTAATCGCCGAACTAAGGGAGAAACATGCCCCACATGATCTTTTGAGACAACTTAGACAAAAAGATTACATAATCGATACCCTCACACAACAGGTTGAAAACATTGATTCGGATATGAAAGATAAGGATGACGATATTTCTGCCCTTACTGCGAAATTAACCGAGGAGAAAAGACAAATAGAGAAGTTAAAGGAGCAAACCGCTCAAATCGAACCTTTAAAGAAAAAAGTTGAAGATGCTGAAGATGCTGCTTATGATATTCAAACTAAACTCTCTCAAAAGGAAAGACAGCTTGTCGAACTAGAAAAGAGATATAAGGAAGCTTCAAGGAACTCCCAAGATAGCCAAGATCAACTTATATCCCAAGAACAAACCATCTCCGCATTACGTCAAGAAATATCTCAGCTCAGACAAGCCTTCACAGTTCAATCCACTGAAACCCGTGAAAAAGACCGACTCCTTACGACCCTTAGGGATGAAACTGCCCATATGCGATCAAATTATCAAGGCCTTCTTAACGCTTTATCAGAAAAGGATCAAAGGATTCAGCAATTTGAACAACATCTAGAAAGTTTACAAAATGCTTCCAAAAGCGATTCACACGAAAAAGAATCAAAGATTAGTAAAAATGAGGTTCGATTAAACGCGTTGCAGAAAGTTTTGAACAATAAGATCGAGGCCTGCAGAGATTATGAAAAGAAGATCGTGGACTTGGAAAAGGATTTTGACGTATTGAAATCACAATTTGAAGAAACCAGATCGGCTAGTTCAGAAAAAGAGATTAAAATCACTAGACTCGTAAAAATGAATCGTCAATTGAAGGAAGAAGTTTCCGAGTTGAAGCAAAAAATGGAAGAAAAGGAAAAGGAATTGGTTTTGATAAAATCTAAAATTCCCAAACCGAATCCTGGAAAAGCTCCAGCTGCCTCCGTTAGATCCGCTCCAACCAAGGGTCCAAGGTCCAGGGTTTCGTCCATGTATAGTGCCAGCGGTGGTGAAAGTAGTAGCGATGAAGCTGCAAAGAGCGGTAGACCACGCATCCGCAAAGCCGCTAGCCTTAGTGGTATTGATAATAGTCCATTGAAAAATAAAACAACATTTTCATCGGTATCTAGGAGAACGTCAGACAGTCCACGAGTTGCATTAGCTAGATCCAGATCATCTACATCAACTTCTTCACTCGATCAGAAGAGACGTAGTAACCTTGCTCCAATTCCAAAGAGGGATGTCAAGCCAAGACTTCCTTCTACAGTCAACACTGTCGATGTTCTTAAAAAGAGACGTGACGCAATCACATCAAATAAAGAATCCAGTCCTATTAATCGGTCTGCTGTCACTCAACGAAAACGTGATATGGAAGTATTGAATCACATGCTTAGTGGCGTAGCTCCTGATAGAAAAAATAGATCGTCAACACTTGCACAAAAACGTTCCACCATCACCGAAAGTGGGTCTTCAAAGAAGAAACTTACAGATACAGTCTCCAGTGATAGTGACCGTGAGATCAAGAAATCATCAACTGTGAAACGATCTAGCGACTTGACTACTATTATGGAAAAAATCCGCAATAATGACGATTCCGCGTCAAAAACCACACGACCAAAGGCATCTAGACCTATAGTTAATACCCAGGCCTCATCCTCCACCATGAAAGCAAGGACCTCTTTGAGCCGACCATTGCCGTCAAAGAAACCATAAACAACCGCAAATTTACACCGCCATTATAATATAGAGCTTAAAAAAAAAAGTTGAAGAATACTCACAAAGTTGGGTGTTGGCGGTCGAACTTTTTTTTTTTCCTTTGCCTTTTTTATCATTATCTTATTTTGGGTTGGTATTGGTTTATAAATATAATATATCCTTGGTTCCTGTTGTCCTTTTTCCCGTTCATTTCCAATTTGTTGGACATAATTCTATATGGGTCTACTGGATAGACAGTATATGGTCAGGATATTTCATCTTTCCTTTATTGTAAGTTGCATATTAATCTAAATATTTTTGCAATTTTCTTGTTTTACTCTAGTTGGGATTTGTTTTTCTGTTAATTTTTTTTTTGTTCATTTCCTTGGTCAAAAAATCAATATTGAGAAAAAAATCAAAAAATCCACAAAAAAAGAGTAAAAACGCGAAAAAAAAATCACAAAAAAAGCACAAAAAAAAAACCAGTTTGGTTTTAACATAACAAAAAAAAAAAAAAAAAAAAAAAAAAAACATTTATTTCGAGAGGGCTGTTGTAAATACACCATATAAGAATTTATTATTTTTACTTTTTTTTCATTATTTTTTTTTTTTTGTTTTTTGTTTTCTATTCATGATTTAGCTGGTTTTTTTTTTTTTTTTTTATACATTCTCTTCATTTAATACATTTAAAATAAATCTATTCCGTTTCTTTTTTCTTCTCCCTCCCTTTCATACTTTCATTTCCAATTTTTTCTTATATTAATATATATATTTCTTTTTTTTGGTTTTCTCTTAAAAAAAAAAAAAAATTTTCGTTTCATTATTATTATTTTTTATTATTTTATTTTTTTTTCGCAAATTATATATATTTACCAAAATAAAATTTGAACAAAAGAGAGAGAGAGAGGCAAGAGAGACAAAGCAATCCAGAAAGAAAAAAGTTAAAAATATACAAAAATCGTTCTAAGCTTTTTTTTTTTTTTGAAATATTTTTTTTTTTTTTAAATGCGTTGAATTTTACTAATTAAATTTTTTTTTTTGGCAAATATTCAAAACTGCATCGCTTCGCTATCATGATCCAAAAAAACTATAATGATAAAAATTTAACTCCAACAACTTCAAAAATTTAATTTATTGGCCAACGCAGTTAAAATTTGTTAAATATTCTTGGAAGTTTAATCTTTACCTTTAACAATCAATTACCTTTCAACACATCAAACGCCAGTACTGACTTTAATATAAAAGAAGTCTCTATACCTTTGCAAACAATCCTTCCTTAACGGAAAAATTGGATTAACTCTTATCGTTCAAAGAAAGTTCTCTTCGATCAAAAAGTCCATAATGGTGAATCCTTATCTGAAATATAAGAACTTTCTCTAAAAATTAATATCCGTCTCAAAAACTTGAAGCTATTTTTCCATATGGTATAATATGCTTAAATTGATTGTAGTAAAGAATTCAATATAATCAGACTCAAAATTCAATATATAATCCAGTCATTTACCCCTAATGATTACAAGATATCATCATCATTAGATACTGATAATGTTATAAATTAGGTAACTTTATGAATTCCACCTATAATATTTTTTATAACTTATCTTTTCCTAACAACAATATTTAAAAAATCAATTAAGACCTTTATTCTACCAAATAAAATTATATTTTAACATTTTATCATAGCAAATTATTCTAATGATTTTAAATCAATATCAAAAACATAACATATTTATATATGTTATCAGAAAGTTTAATTGAAATACATTAGTAAATATTAACCTTCAAATTATTATTATTACATTTTTTATCAGTTAATTCAAAAGTTATATTTTCTGAAAAAAAACATAATTATATCTAATTAGACAATTCAATATTATATTAGTCAATTAATTATATTATTTAATGATTAACTTAATAATCACTTTTTTTTTAATCAATAAATAATTTAAAATATTAGAAAAAAAGATTTTATTAATATTTAGAGTAAAAATCAATGTAATATTTTTATAACTTTTTATTAAATCCTTAAAGTAATAACATTTATTATATAATATTTCAGAACACAGAAAAGTAAATGAAAGTTTTTAGTATATTATCAATATTAGAAATAGATATCATCACAAATGTAAAAAATATTAAGTAAGAACTATCAGATGATAATATGCAACAATGATCAACAATTACTGTAATAAACAAATCAGAAAAATACTAAAGATTTACATGATTTATCTAATCAACCAAATTTACTTACTCCTTCTGATACTATAAATTTATTTATATTTATAATAATAAATAACCTTCTGTTTTTAAATATTTTTATTATTTTTATTATTTATCTCGTATTATATATCTTTATTTTATTATCTTTATTATTATTTTATAGTCAAATTTTATTAAAATAGTTACTTTATAATATAACAAAATAGTTAGCTATAATAAATTTATTTTACATAAATAGAATAACTTTTTGTTTAAATTGTAAATTAACTCATTTATAAATTTCATACAAGTTTCAAGTTATTAATAAAAAAATCAATTTAAATCTATACAAATTACTTTTCTTTCAAAAGTTATGTTTTATTTAGGATTTGTTGTAATATCCTATATTAACTTACTTTTGAGTTTGTTATTATAAGTTTGACTAAATATCTCTTAAATTCTAAGACATAATAAATTGTCAAATATAACGAAAACTGTAGAACTTAAAGAAAATCCTAGGGTCAAAACTCTAATATATAGAATCCATTGTTACAATCTTTCAACTTAGATATTAAGATAATTGAAAATAAACCCATTGATAATATATAATATAATGTAAAATTATTATAAGATAGAGAAAAGTATAAGTGAAAAACTTTACTATTCCATTTAAAACTATTCAAGATTTATCTATCACTATATGAAAATATATAATCAAATTTTAGGATCAGATATAACAATCAATATTGCATTATCAGATAATAATAATAAAAATCAGTATTATTTAAATCATATAACATATTTCACATTTTTGAAAAGCTATATTATATCTAATTCAATTTTTAAGTATAAACATTCAATTTTATATAAATTTCATATAGTCAAATAAGACATCAATTGACTCATTCTAAAATTACACAAATATAAATTAATATATATAGAAAATTAGTATTTTTTTAAATTTTTTCTGATATTATATGATGCAAATACTATAAACATATAATAGTTCCTATTTCCTAAGAAATAAATATTATGTAATAAATGTCACTATTCTTATTATTTTAAAAATTTAATTAATTTAATAAATTAAATAATTTAGTAAATAATTTTTCTTTTTTATATATCTTAATTATATATATATAATTATTATTTAAATGAAAGTTAGCAATTATAATTAACAATTTAAATGAAAAGTATTTATTTTCTAATTAATTAATAATATTAAATACTTAAAAGAAATATTTTAACAGAAAAATTTATGGGGTAGACTGCAACAAAATTAGACAAAGTGAACATTTTATAAATAAGAGGCTGATTATGATATGACTGTAAAATTGATCAGTGTAACTGATAACGTTTTGAAAAGTAATAATGGTATTCATTTATAACTTATGGACTTATTAATTTTAATGTTCACTTTATCATACTAGAATGTAATAAATATAAACCATAACATGATTAATATAGGATTATCTCTATATAAAAAATATTAATATGAAACTGATTTACATCAAATCCATCATGGAACTAAAAAATTACAGCACCATTAGAAGCATTCTAAAAAAAGAGCAAGGAGAGAAAATTGCACCTTATATTTTTAAAATCAATAATACCTAAACACTTCAGGAATATCTAGATAAAGAAAAAATAATCTATGAAATTTAAATTATTTTCTTAATTTCAATCAAGGCTATTTCTTAGTTTCTTTAACTTCAATTTGAGCAATTTGACCATTCTGTTGCTCTTTTAAGTGCTGGTTTTCTTTCTTTAACTTAGTGATTTCAGCTTCTAATTTTTTAATTCTCTTTATTTTCTCATCATTTCACTCCTTTGACTTTTCATAAAATTTAGCAACTTCCTCTCTTTCAATGTTTATTTCCTCTTTAGTAGTTATTAACTCTTTTTCTAGTTTGCTAGTTCTCTTTTCTAAATGAGAATTGAAAGATCAAGAAATTAATTCACTTTCAGTAAGAGATTGAATTTGCTTCTTTTTTTCTTTATGATAATAACAAAACTCTTGTTTCTCATTAATCTATCACACTCCTTACATCTTGAGAGAGTATTATTATCATATTCAATTTTACAGTCTTTACAAATAAAAAATATATCAAAGTATTGTTCTGTCTTAGTGTGTGTTACCATCTGAGAGGCAGCAGAAGCAGTGCTAAAATCAAGGTTGGTTTAGTCACTATAGTCTATAAAGCAATAACTACATTTTGCTCATCCTCTTTTATTAATTCCAAAACTCTATATTTTAAACTTATACTAATTTATTTATTTCTTTGAATTATGTAAGTTTGGAACTTCTCCTTACTTTTTTCTTTAACTCTGTTTACTAATTAGTTAAGTTTTAATAATCTGCTTTACTTTTTAGACAGGGTTGGTAATTCTTTATTCTCATATTTTTTGACAGCTTGTTTTTATTTCTTAATCAATTAATGTTATTTTCTAAAACTTCTATTCTTTTCAAAATCACTTCTCTCTCAAAATACAAATTAATCTTACTTCTTTCATTTGGTGTTCTTTCTACTTTATGGCTGCATTCAATGCTTTCTCAGCTTCTTCATATTCCATTTCTAAACCATCTTCCAAACCTTTTACTTTTTCTTTTAATTCTTCTACCTTTGCTTCTAACTCTTTAATTCTTTCATCCTTATCTCCAATAATATCTTTAAGAATTATATCCTTAGCTAGTCTACCAAAGTTTTTACCTCCTTCATTTATTCAAGAAACAATATGAGCTCTTTTATTTCATTTCTTTTAATCTTTTAACAAGTCAGTAGCTAACTCAGTGCTTTCAAAATGGTCTATTACAATTTTCTCTACAACTTTTTCCAAATTCTTCTTTTTTTTCCAATTATAGTCATGCATAAGATTGTATTAAAACAAATATTCATAAATTGTTTTCTTAATGGTTTGGTAATTAATTCTCTTAAATCTTATTCAATGTTTTTGCTATAGTGAGGGAACCTGTTTCTCATCTCTACCAACATTTAATGAATTCTTTCAGTTGCTTTTTGTTTAAATTCTGCTTCTTCTTGCTCATTTACTTCTGTATTTTTATAATTATTGAGTTCTCTATTTTTATCTACTAATTGTTATTTTAATAATTCTATTTCGTTTAATAATTCTTTATTTTCTTGCTGTTGTTTTTTTATAATATTTACTATGATTTTTTATTTATTTTTTTTTAATATACTTATAAAGCTAAATTAAGTATATAATTATTTTAATATTTCTTTTATTTAAACTTTAAAAATTGTAAAGTAGAAATATTAGATAAAGAATTTAATGTGATAAGGAAATTAATGAATTTTAATCTAAATATTTTATTCGTTGTCGATATATATTAGGCTTGGGTAAGTAATGTCTTTGAATTCATCTCTAATAAATGGACGAATATGATAATAAAGATATTTTTGTCTTTTATAATCCAAAGGAAGAGGGGTTAGGATTAAAATAGAAAAAGATTTAATTTTCTTGGTAATTTTGAAAACACTTGCCTTTCTAGTTTTAACAAATTAAATTTAATATACGAACTATTAGTAATCAGCCAAGCTTTAACAATATCAAGTTTGGCTGCTTTGAATACAAAATGTTAATATTTTTGTAAACCACTCAATTTTTTAAAAAAAAATTCCTAAACACTAAATTAAGATTTAAATATTGAAAACCTTTGCCATTTTCATAGTACTAAGCTTTGTTTAATCTTGCTATACTCAATCTTTTTACAACTTCAATAATATAATCTACACAACTACCATTATCTTTCTATAGAGTTTTTTGATTAATCTAAAACTACCATCACATTTGAATTTAGTATGTTCAGGTACCATAAAATTTAATTTAATACTTTTATAATAACCATAAACTATTAAATATAGATAAAATCAAATGGTAGCATTATTTTATTCTGCCCTCCTGCATTATCACAAGTAATCTTTAAATATTTTTTGCCTTTATTCAATCATTTAATTCTATCAAATACCAGGCTCAGTATACCATTAGAACCTTTACTAATAATTTCGTCTTCATCAAAAATGTAATTAATTTGTTCACGTACTGCTTCATCTTAAATATCAAATAAATGTATTTTATGCAGACTAAGATAGTAAATCTTACTTACCTATTGAATGTAATACATAAACATTTTGCATTCAATCATAACTGTAATGAACAGTAACGTTAACACTATAATAATCAGCTTTACCTCTTATTCTAAAATGTTCATTTACCAATTTTCTCTGTCATTCTGCTAATTTCGTATTTTTGTTGTAATAATTTTTTTCTAATTTAGCCTTAACTAAATGTTTCTTATATTTTTCAGTAAACCTTTTGCTTCCTCTTCCTTATGAGTATTATACTGTAAGCCATTCTGAAAATATTAGCATGTGTTATATAAATCTATTCATAGACTCATGATTTGAATATAAGGCGTTAATTGGTATCATAACTTGCGAAATGCATCATATTTTAATAATTTCAACGTGCTATCATTTTTGAGACCTATAATAAAATTATGATAAACTGATTTATAGCTCGTTTTAGCTGATAATAGTGTAAGTGATTGAATAATGCAATTAACATTTCTACCAAGACTTAGTAATCCATAAATTTCAGCATAGTTTTTGAGAAAATTCTTCACAATAGTAGCAATAGTTATATCAATAGTTATTTTAGTTTTCCATCACAGCACTCGTTTTATATTACCATGAACACATGGTATTATACTATTTGTCATTAAATGATTTCTGATATTTTCAAAGTAAGTACGACTAATTCCTAATATATTGAGATATGTTTTTTAGCAAAGAAACATATTGCAATCTCAATAGTAAAAAGTACTTTTATTAGTATGTGTTTTCTTTTTAAGACAGTGACTGGCAGTTATTTCTTTGCCATTCATTACTTTCAGCTGGACTATTAAAAATATATCTTATTCAAATCTAAAGAGAGCTTGAAATGCTTCACGTAATTCAGCAAACTTTTCTCTCAGAATTATTTTTGAGCAACCACAGTTGCAATCTATCTCTAAAAAAAGTATTACTTTTTCGTATTCAGTTGAACTATTATAATTATAATTTTCTATATATAGGTAATCCAGGACCTAGAAAACTTCTAATAGAGGTTACCTTCAAACATGATTTGAGAAATTATAAATTTTAAAAAAATCTTATTAAATTAGCACGATTCGCATTCATATTACTGTAAAAAAGTCATAGTATTTTGTGGTTCGTGATGATGTATGTCACTACTATTTAATTTTTTTTTTTTTTTTAAAGTGCAGTAGTTTCGCAATATCTTTATTATGAAAGTATGATAATATAAAATTAAAAACA